>JAGDQP010073332.1:0-10399 GCA_022664845.1 Lepisma saccharinum | reverse complement strand
AGATCCATAGATTTGCTTACTTTGTGTCCTGAAATCCAGTAGTGAAAATGGGTCTTTCTTATCCCATGTATCGTGTTGTAGGCTATTTACTCGAAAATTTGCAGAAATATGTCTGTTGATATTAATTTGTAGGCAAAAATTCAATTTTCTAAATGGAATAACCTCATCGATTGTCTTTTGAATCGTTAAAACTGATTTCACAACAGCTCCTGTTCTCCGGCCCTTTTGTCCCACAAGCTTGCACAAAGCTACGGAGGCGTACTCGAACAATGTAATGCAACAAATAACCCTAAAAACTAGAACTGGATACCAGTGGGATTTTCCCGTCGCGGTATCCCTATGACACAACGTCCAAAAACTATCCATTTCTTAGAATTGACCGCAATGGCACAAGCAATGAAGCATTTTGCATTACTATCAACCAAAGAACGTTTTCAAGTACTCACAGATTCATGCCTAGTATCTTCTTATAAGCGTACGGTGCAGCGTTCGCCGAATGTTGAAAGACTATATTATCTACCATTTCAGAGTTTGACTATGAATTAAAATTAGTACCTAGCGAGGCTAATAGTGCTGATCAATTAACACGTTATACTAATATGGCCATAAACGATTTCGACCACATCCACAGAGACGACTGTGGATCAATTACGCCATGCAGACAATTTGCAATACCATAGAGTTGATAAAGAAGGTAAGTAAGACGCACAATTGTCATATGCAGCTACTTTTTTTTGGGATTCCATCTTACTCATTAATAATATGAATAATCTTAGTGAACTACAAAAGAATTACAAATATTTTGGTGAGATTTACAGATATTTGATTACCAACCCATCCCATAGACTGGAGAGATTGTGTAAATCGTTCGCGATTAAAGAAAGATTTGAAACTATACCCCATATACAAATTACCAAATATTACGAAATATCCCGTCTCTGTTCCAAAGGAGGTGCAAGACAAAGTCTTTTTTATCTGCATGAACCAGTACATGAGTGTCTTAGCCACACGCTCAATACATTTCTAGATAGAGTATACATATAATACATGTGGAAATTTGTAAACTCTGCAATTCAAAACTGCTTAGGAGGCCATATGGATTAAAATCTTCAAATAAATCCTGCACAGTTATATCATACCCTTCCGCGTTCATATCATTTTCATACTATTTACATTGATAAACGCGGAAAATTAAACGTAATAGTTTCAAAAAACAGTATATCGTAGTACAATAAACCACGATAAACACGATATATTATTAATAAAGTTGTACGTACCTTAGATTCAAAACCACTCCTACATTTTCTAGAACAAAGCATACTGTACAAGCACGGATCACAAAAAACAATTTACTTTGACAGATACGCTAGCCACTCATCCAACCAGCTTATCGATTATTACCATAGACATAATATAAAGATACATTTCTGTGAACCCAAAGAACAACGTAAAATCGGTGGTGAAACAAGAAGTATTCGAAATCAAAAGAATGCTCTGGGTACTTTAGCCCGATCTAACTCGAAACGCTTTGATGAATATTTCGCTACTACCACATTTTTTAAACATGTACTCACACGTATATGTAGTGTTTAGGTACATCGGCATTTAA
Organism: Lepisma saccharinum; assembly: GCA_022664845.1. NCBI lineage: Eukaryota > Metazoa > Arthropoda > Insecta > Zygentoma > Lepismatidae > Lepisma > Lepisma saccharinum. The sequence goes on along the minus strand of JAGDQP010073332.1, from coordinate 8,790 downwards.
AATACTACAGTGATATCAACCAAGTTACCTTTTCAAGCATTGCTAATGCTTCATACACAAATCCCACACATGAATAACGATTGGCAATACTCGATAAGCTGCATGATACTGCCCAACAAACGTTAGAATACAATTTCACGTGCATAAAGCTAGAATTTTAGGAAGGTACAAAACATATAAATGTCATCCAGGAGATCCCGTTTTAGTCTTATATCTGTCATATCCCCACGTAGGAGTAAAATTTTAAGATAATATTTTAATGTATCCGGCCGGATTATTTCTCAAACGGATCAAAACACTTATGTAATTGGCTATTCTAACAAGAGGGGCCAGTTACACCAAAAGGATTTTGACGTTACTCATCAGATCAATGACAATAATAACGAAATGCAAAAGATTTAAACCTAATTTTGCCCAGAATATTTCAGACTAACGCTTGAGTGTACAAGAAAGAAAGCTTTATATTTATAATCTAATGACGGACGCGTTACTGAATACCTGCTTGCATTAGACTAATATATTTCGGATGTGACGACATAGCATTGCTCTTAGAACATGAAGTTTAGATTAGGTCGGATTAATGTTGCAAAAAGTCCACATGTCCAAGTTCAATTTCTTACTCACACATACATATTTGTATTTTATTGTGGGGCACAACTCCTGAGTTTAAATTACTTCAGTCCTCAAAATATATGTCACTAAGCGAAAACGAGAACACACAGAGTTAGAAAAGACAGGAAACGACGACATCCGGAAATATTTTTAGTATTTTATTTTCCTTCAAAGTATACATCCTGTTATACAAGTATAATATTGCAGATTTCAATATATAGTCCTATTTTACATTATAATTCGCAAAATATAATAATTCATACATTGAACAATTTAGAGTAAAAATAAGACTCAAATCTATCACTCATTGACAATATTAAGGTCTACTCTGTATACAAGTATATCTTGCCCATAAATAATTTATATTTGCAACAAATGAATTTCACGATTGCAAAATTAACTACTACTTGTCTGAATTGATCTACTTAAATGAAGGCAACACGATGTGCATAGGAATTTTTCAGGTAACATACTTTATATATAGTTGTGCTCAACATCTGCAGGATAAAACCGTAAGTTCATCAAGAATTCATTTGCCTCGTCTTTGCCTCATTCGTTCTAGGCCATTTTTAAGTTTATACCAGCAAATCATGCATTAATACATGAAAATATTATTGTCTTCCACTGCGCGTGACTGATTTTCGAAAAACTCACGTAATAACTCATAATATCGGTAATTTATTGTAATGAAAAATTCCTTCTCCGAAAAATTACCAAGTATGGTATTCCGCAGGTTTCGGAAATAATAATCGAGAGATAGGGCTCGAAGACGGATTGTACGTTCAGGTAACATCATTCGCAAATAATATACTAGTACAACTTTAATTCATTTATTTCCTAAATATTTTTTCAAGGATACAAAAAGCCAATATCATACATTTTCTACCGAGACAGCAAACAAGAGAAATGAAAGTAAGGAATTGAAAACTAACGTTTCTCTCAGTTTCATTTTCCTAGGTTTTTGCTTCGACCGTCAGTATCTTTCGTCCAGTTGCTAACAGCGAATACAGAAAAACGGAACAAGCTTATTAGCTATACTGAACATGATCCTAGTATCTTAACGCAGCATACATACACCAATTTGCTTTCCTAAATTGTGCAATCAGAAGCACAAGTGCTCGCGCCTAGCAGTCTGCGACAATTTGAAATAACTCCGCCCAGTTCAGATAATTTCCCAGACACCATTATTGTTACATTCATACCCAACACCTCCCGCTCGCTACAAGAGACGTACATCATATCATAGTAGCACAAATAAATAACCCACGCCCACTGACACACATAAGTGGTGAAAACGGCAGCCCACTCGTGATTACACAATTCTCTTCTTCTACCCTCTCCGTCCCTCTTTTGCTGTATCCTTTATACAATCCAGTCGAAGAGACATCACGTTTTCTCACTTATCCTTCCCTCTACCTCTCTTTGCGGGATGCTGGCACGCAATATAGAGTGCATGAGTTCCTTATCTCTTAATTTTATTACATACTATGAGCTACTATTGTATTTAAGTTCAACGGTTTTATAGGCGCTGAATGAATTAACATCAATCCACTCCAAAATTTTAAAGGTACATATCCATTATTTCCATAAGTGTAAAACATATACTTACATTTTATCCCCCTCTTCTAAGTTTCCATCATTCCATGCTAGAAGCGATGCAAAGATTACCCTGTATCGGCCTAACAATAATCATAATACAAATTACGATATTTTCAACGAATTTATTTGGTATTTTACCATCATTTCCGATTACTAGCACAACAACACAGTGTAGAAGATATCGAAATTGAGGATTTCCAACAGTCCACTACTACTTTAGACAATCAGTTGACGAAATCATCTGATACAACACATACAAAAAAAACAGTAGCCAAGCCACGGCATCATTCAACACCCGCATATATGACTGTAGGAACGTTTTAATTCGATTTAAAATTTATTTCGTTATCTAACATGATACAATAATCGTTCTTTTACGTTAGGTCTAGTTATTTACATTTTTAATTTTTGTTAAGAGATTAACTATTCTTGAACCGTAGCTAGACATCATCACCTCTCTATTTCCACCGTGCCTCACCTCAAACAACTACCTTGCTATAAAGGCTCGAATTATTCTATCTATTCATACTGTAGCATTTACATCCAATCTATTTCCCGCCAATACTTTCTTCGTTCATCACACTAAAATTTCGCCACCTCAGGTAGGCACTCACGATTGGCCAGACATTAACCTAGGCGTAAACAAAGAATTTAACTCAGCAGGTCTTGTATTAGACGAACACGCAATTGTAGTGTTGAAACAACAAACAGTATACATTCCATTCTTATTTCACTCAGATATTTCCAATAAATACGGTTCTGATATCCATTGTAGTGCGTTCAAGTAGTTTCTACAGCAATATAGAGAACTAAATACAACACTCCGACGTGCTATTGAGTCTTTGAATTCTCGCTCATTCAAAATAATAGTGTTGAAGCAATGTGCCCTCCCCATAGATGAAAGCGCAATATTTTGTCACTTCTATTTGTCCCGCAACGTTCGGATTGTCGTTTTTAACTTGTAAAACATTCACCACGTAGAGATATTCCTTAAACAGCTCAATCGTAACAAAACAATTTAAAATTCGAAATACAATCTATCTAAAAAAAATTCCCAAATTAAGTCGCTGTCGTGAAAAATGTTTTGGTTGGAATCAAGCCAGCATTAGTTAATATCCGAAATCAAACCCAACGTTATTATTGTGCTTTGTCTATTTTCCAGCAGAAAACCTCAGAGATTCTTTATCAATTCTAAACAAACCAAGAATTAATGCCCTTGATTTCAGACATCTTTAAAACAAAAATGTAATTCCTTATTTTAGAAGTTCACCAAACACATTTTTTTATTATCAATCACTTTTACTAAAAACAACGATTTTCAAACAAGACACTTCGTCTATTTCTTGACCGTATCAACTTTATTAGAGTATAATTCGCCTGACTCAGCAATACATTTACTTTTAGATATTCCTATCATCGTGACTAAAATTTGGTACATGCCTAAAGAATTTTTAATTTTAGAACTATCATCCAGGCAAAAATTTAAAATGTATTCTTCCAGAATTCATATATAAGACTTCTCAAGGATTCGTTGAGTTGTATGCCGTCTCATGTCAGCAAAGAAACTACTATTTACATGCGATATCCTGTATACGTTCTTCTCTAATTCGAAGTCTAATTGTTGAATGCCTGATTCCAGAACACCACATCTAATTGGCATGCTGAAATTATTAACGTAATCCCTCCCATTGTCTATAAGTACACCACGTCCAGATAAGTTATAAGTACAGAGATATCAGGTCACTTAACTTATCGAAATAAGGAATACAATTTATATTCAAAAGAATTCCCCACTACTGGAAATATCTGACCCTTAGTACAATATACCGAATATAAACTTATATTTTTTCAAAACCTAGTTTTGAAATCTAAATATTCTCAAAATAAACGCTGCACTACCTTCCCATTAATTTTTCCTATTCAGTTCAAATCAAAATGATACTCTCTGAAGATTTCTACATTACTCAGTTAACTAGAAAATTGAATAATCTAGAAGCAAATATATCCACAACATTTCCCCAACTTACCTATACTACACTAACTGTTCTTGATTATTTTATTATAGTTTTAACAGCTTTCATCACTAATGCTATTCTTTTAGCCTGCTTTTGTTAGTTTTCACGCCAGAAAACTACAAGTGTTACGTAGCTTCCTGCTGAAGCAGACATATAATAAATACTATCCCATAATACAAACGAATTACAGCTCCATACGGGAGAACTAATAAAGCCTTTAGTCCAAATTGTACATATAACGATAATGTATACAAGATTTTCAAAATAAATCTATTTTCAATAAAAAATATTTTCATAATTACTGTTACATTTAGTTTTGCATGATCAGATCAGAGATCGGATAGCAATTTAGGAGATCTTAACTAAAGTACTAGGTATATATATATTGTTAGTTATTTTCAAGTTTGATTTATTATATTTTTGTAATAGTTATTTTCCTAATATTTCCTGTTTAACATTTTTAGCTTAGTTATAAAACAAACCCACACCCACAATCACTATTATGAACAAAATCCGCATATGAAAATTTCACACACACGCCCTATGTCTACATCTACTACTATTGGTATCAATAGAGTGTTAATAACAATGCATAAGTGAGCCCAGTAGTCACCAGGCCATTACTTGAAGATGCCGTTCGAGAAATTTATAAGTGAATTTTGTAATCTGAATTGACCATGTATTCCAGTCCGCAAGTCGATATGCACCTTCAACTACACCTGTTTGATCTAATGACCTATATCTAGCACAGCGTCAATTCATTTGTGCTCTACATTTCATTACCCTGTAATGTGATGAGTTCCGCAGAAGACTGGAAATTATCTCATACTTCAACTGTGTTATTGTGAAATTAAGTGACAAAAAGTTCCTGAAAGAAGCCATTTCAATGTTATTACTGATAATTCACCTTAATTTGTCCAATGGACCTGCATACTGTCAGTGTACATGATTTTTTTTTTTATAATTCCATTTATTCCTTCCCTGTTTATGTTTTATTACTACATCGCAGCAGGGCATACTTTATTAGATGAATTTCACACTTCAGACTAACAACTACTTAATATTAATGTGAAATTGACTCAATATACATGTGATGTGTGTGTGTACAAACAATTAGCCAATATAAAATAGTTTTACTCCAAAATCAGTTACGAACTTACATATTACTTAAGAAACAAGTGTTTCTACACAGTGTCAATCTTTCAATATTTTATGCAGTGTACTTACTAATCACAGATACCATTTTAGCACTATTGTTACACGATTTTAATAGACATTTATAGGATTAAATCGTGACATTTTAATAGACATTTATCGGAGAAAAACAACTTTTACTAGATCATGCTTGTATTATACTTACGCATTTTCATTTATTTTTAGTTTTATTTATTTATTTTTTGTATTTTGCTTCTATAGTTGTAGTAAGATGAAAGTATCCCTATTTTAGTTTTCACCACTAAGCCTTGCAAATATCTCAGTTTGTCTGAATTCCAGCCAACCAAATACCTTTTCTTGGGGCTGGCGTAGTGTAATACATCTATTGAAATATTCCAAAGATTTATAAATATAAATATGGTTCTGTAATGAAATCGTTTTAGTACCTAAGAGTTGTATGTCATTTAAATTTCTTTATATAAAATGTTTCATAAGGAAACCAAGATTATGAAGCATCTAAGAACTATTACTTAGGTGTAATGTTAAAACGATTATTTTGATGTAATTCCTAAAGCAGATAGAATTCGCAAATGAATAACAAAACGCAATTTCACCAGTTAATCAAGTTGTAATTAAATAAATTTTATGGATTGTTTGTCTATATCAACTTGAGAATTTAAAGCACATATGCGTGACAATTACACCAATTGTTTTATAACAATAAATCATTAACCAATGACTAATGGGGGTATTCCCAAGTGAATTGTCTCTGAGACATGACTCCGTAAATGATTGGTGAAAAAACAAGTGTCGAAAATAATGTCTAAAAATTCACACACGTGACAACCGAAAGTGAACACTACAAGGATAACTTCCATTTACCTCATCCTTCCCTGATGAAATTATCCTTCTATTTTCCTTTCAATTTTGGAATAATAATATCACGTGGAATCGATGAGAACAGCGGGTGACATTCTAAAATTATAACAGAATAAAACAACATACCCCCTTACTTTTGGTCCTCAGTCTGATATATTTGGTCAAAGAACTTATCTTCTGTCTAATCATACGAAATGACACATACATTTGATTTAAGATATCAAGGAACTAAAAATATGGTATCTTTCAATTCATCTTCACTAGACTTCAGTTTTTATTTTATCGTTAAAGTTCAGTCGTACTGATCAGGAACAGAATACAGTTTTTAATTTTGTTAAAAGCAGTGAAGAATAAGCTGGAACATTTCTCTTACAATCTTTGCTCTTCAATGACAAATGTGCTCAAGTATCTCTAGCCCTACAAATCCAGCAGTAAGGTAGAAATGGGTGAGATACGAAATCGTGTATTTATGGTTCAACTTTTATGTGATCTTTCTATGGGAATGCGGATTTATGTAAATTGTGTTTATGTTACATGCATTAATATTAATTTGCAGAATGATGGAACATGCATAGTTCTGGTATTTCCTCAATGTTCTCGATTAAATACGACATATATTGTATTCAAATAGATTCCCTTTTTTTCCATTAACTATACATTGATGTCATCTATAATATTAGTTTTTGAGTACTAAATGCTTTTTTGAGTACTTGAGTCAACCGTTAAGGCTACCTTTCATGGTTGTAACTACCCCCGAGTCTTAATATACGCCTATCAATTTATGATATTTCAAGCACGTAGCATACCTATTGCTGTGAAGTACCTTATCTAAGGAAGCTTTCAATACATTTCCCGAAACTAACCACTCTATGGAGAGAATTCGGTTAACTGACCATGTGTCCTCACTAGCGGGTTTTAAGGAAGCTTTTTTTCTTTTATTTGTAAAACGAAATAACATTTGCAAAGTTACTGAAATTAGCTCGTTTGCTTCGTCTTTACTTTCGTCCGAATCATTTTGGTCTTGCACCACAACATTTTTTAAAAATAAATATTTAACATGTTTTTAAATAAAGGACTTACATAATTTTGCTGTGCGTCACGTTTCAGAAGCAACAAATCCATCAATGTGAAATTTTCCCGAAGCGGTTCATTGCTTGTCCGAAGCAATCAATGCTGACTCTACAATAAGCATTGTTTTGGACTACGATTACAAAACTAAGAATAAAGCGATACAAACTCGCACCAAATTCCATTTAAGTAATCGCGTAATTACCATCCAACATACGGCTATGAAAGAAAATCATTCTTCCTATCTTACTGTTTACACCTGAACGAAGCACTTTTTGCCTCTAGGTTCATTTTAAAGTTTTAAAAAACTAGTTCATCGCTGGTACTTTGTGATGTTAATATTGACTTCCTATTGAGGCCCTAGGTTTCATGCCCCCATTCACTCGATTTCGGACATGTAAAACCAAAAACAACGGATCATTGGATCCAGAAATAAAGCTGTACTAAATATGCAGTGCGCATCCGGAACAAAATGCGAGAAAACCAGAATACTTGGCGATATATTTTTATTAGGTACCCATAAGTACGATCTAGAAAGGATGATGGTGAACTCCAGAATCTTAATTAACAGAACTGAAGAAAAAGTCGCATATAGCAAATTTATTGTAACGAATAACGCTTGATAACAAGTGCAAATTAATATATATTGAAAATGAACAGAAAACTTAAGTGACTGGATGTTACCAATGGACAGTTTCTCTCGCCGCCTCACGAAATCAATCAAATGGAAATTATGTCTTACAGATTCCAAATCAAACCGTGAAATAATATCGCATAGAAAAATATAATTATCGAGATTCTGCTTGAATCTATCATATGAACATCTATGTCACCCAAATAAATTTTAGTTGAATAGTGGCCTGCCATATTGGTTTCCTGACTGTGATCTCTAATGTCCCACACAGGCGTGTCAAGAAATGGAAGAAAACGACGATAACTCCAATTATTAAAAACTCAAAAATACAAACAGAAGCTCCCGTTCCCTTCACGTTTGACATAAATAAACAAGCACGTACCCCAACACATAGCTCTCTATTCACACTCACTATTAAAATATCGGAAAATTTATAAAAATATAATAGAGTGATACAAAAATAAATATGCACCACACACCTCCCTCAGTGGCGAACTGAACAACATGTTCAGTTGTGCTGTGACCAACCCACGCAAAGTGGTGATATGCCAATCATAATGCAGAAATATTGAATTCAAAAACATCATGAAAAATACACATACAAAAATCACCAAATCTAGACACAAAATAACTATAAAAATATTACAAAATAAATCGCTTGTATTCTCTCATTACAGTATCTAAATGTGTACAAACATCAGCTACTCTAACAGACGTATTTGTTAAAATGAACTCTTGCATTTAATTTGTTGTTCTTTCCGAATGTTTAGAAGTAATATCAATGCCAGATTCCTAGAGCCTTCCATACTCAAATGAACCCTCTTATAT
>JAGDQP010073331.1:0-10400 GCA_022664845.1 Lepisma saccharinum | reverse complement strand
GATATTCAATCTGTCAATTACGCAGAAGGTCGGTCGGTCTTCTCTACCTGGCGGGCGGCCATACTGCTTGACTTACGTCAAGGGCGGTCACGTGATACTGACGTCGCGAAGACAAACGAAAAGCGGAAGCCGTAAACTTGGAAGACTTTCTCTACAAAACAGTAGTCTACCAAATGCTTTCTGATGTAATAAACAATTTTCAATTAAAATGCGTTTAAACTATCTATTTCTTTTAGGGTAACCCTGTCTATTTTTAATAATCCCCAACCAAATAATAATAATAATGACAAATTTACACCAGTTTGCATTAATGTTAGGATATTCTTTCCACTCAGCTACCTAAGAATTGTATTTTGAATTTCATTTATGGCATTTAGGCATCTCAGGCCCAGGTCGAAATAGGGGTGGGGAAAAGAATGTTGGAAGATAGTTGACCAGAGCCTAGTTAGTATGTGCCATCCCAACATTTCCCTGGTATGACAGGGAAATCCTCAGTCATGATGACTGGTAGCTGGGAGCTATCTAAAGAATCCGTCAATATAACCAAGTGAAAATATCATTTGGAAACTACTGCTCACAAAATGGGGGAAAATCAAAAATCGAGAAACAAATATTCCGGATTTATCTGTATGCATCCACATGTAACATAATTTGCTTTAATATATGGTATCATTGATTTCTTGTCTGGGTGGATATGCCTTCCATTCATTATGTAATCACAATGAAAAAGGGCTTGTAATACACGTATACAGAGTACCTCGGAGGTAAACTGCACTATGTCACTTTCTTGCCAAACTCCGTACATATTTTTGTACGTACTCTTCCTGGAGGTACACATAACGATGCCATTGTTTGTTTTGTAGAAGAATTGGCAATTGATAACACTATACTATGTCGCAAAAATATGAAAGAGTGTGTTCAAATCAACAAATCTATGAACTGAGGTTTGCGGAAAGTGACAGTGTAGTTTACCTCCGAGCGCGTATACATTAAGTTCCTTTAGAGCGTCACGACTCTCACCCAGAGAAAATTACTTCGGGAGGTCGTGGGTTCGATCCAAGTGGCCGACGATCCTCACTAAGGTTTTTCCACAGTCACACCAGGCAAGTTCCGGGATGGCACCTTCAACATAGGCCCCGGCCGACACCTTCAAGAATCCTTTCCCCTCCATTATTCCGGGCTGAGCCTTAGATGACTAAAGGCCATAAATTAAATTCAAATTCAGAGAAAATTATGAACGTATTACAAGCACGTTCTCATTATAAGAAACTTTTGAAAAAGGAACTAACTACTAAAAGGACAACTTCTATGTATAAACAATTTAAAATGCTCCAGGAAAGTACCAGGAAGTAAGATGTTCCTGGTTCGATTCCCGGCTGGGACACAAGTTGCTCGGAACCTACGTTAAACTGTAGGTCCCGTCCTTAGGACGTAATCTTCATGTGATGGAAGGCAATGGCAAATCACCATCGGTTCACCTAGTTCTGGGACCTTCAGGTCGTCAGACCTATCTTCGAGCAGAACATCGATCATCATCGTTCTTAACAATCTATTTTTATTATTAAGAAAGGAAGATACAAGAAAGAAACTTATCGTTTCACTGGTAAGTGATCATTTAATATTATTCCGTGAAAAGTATTTCGTGCAGTTTATATCTGTATAGAATTTTAATTTTAATTATGGCATTTCGGCACCTAAGGCTCAGGCCCGGGATAAGGGAGGGGAAAGGATTCGGGAAGGCGTCGACCAGGACCTAAGTTAAAGGTGCCTTCCCAGCATTTGCATGGTGTCACTGAGAAGAAAACTCTCGATAAACCTCAGTAAGGATGGTCGACCGATGGGATCGTCCCCCATGAAAATCTCTCACGCTACCAAAGGGGGCATTCCCCAGATTGGAAACAACTAATCAAACTATTGAGGGATAGTTTTATAACTCTATGAATCTAAAACGATGCCCCTTTTCATCAAATAACTGTAATCAAAGATGTGTGTTTCCTTTTATTTTTCTAGCAGAGACACCGAGCCGCCGTAACTCAGTGGTAGAGCGTTAGCGTAGCTTTGGGAAGTCGTGGATTTGATCGCAGCGGCCGATCATCCTGACTGAGGTTTATCAAGAGTTTTACCTCAGTGACACCATCCAAATGCCAGGATGGTATCTTCAACTTAGGCCCTGGCCGACACCTTCCCGAATTCTTTTCCCTCCTCTATCCCGGGTCTGAGCCCTTGATGCCTAAATGCCATAAATCACATTCAAATTCTAGCACAGACATAAACTGCTCGAAACAGCGTCTTACACAATGAAATACTTTTCACGGAATAATATTAAATGATCACGTACCTGTGAAACGATATATTACTTACTTTCTTAAATCTCTCAGTACAACCGTAAGCAGCACAGGAGATCGGCATTTTCTTCACAAAAACATCTATAACAAACAATGCCAAAGAGCGAAGCATAGCAGCCATATGATAACAGCCCACAATACGTGTTGTTTTGCCAAACAAACATACTCCTGCGAACGCGGTGCCAGTCCCGACTCTAGTGGAGGCTTTATAACTCAATGGTAACAACGTGCATTCACAGTAGTAATTCTACTATGCGCGATGTTAACAATTTGACTCTGGGGAATAATAATGACTTAGTGTAATTGAATAGCAGGGAATAATGAGATCTTCCAGTTTCTATTAGATACATCAGACATATGCCGATAAAGTAACTGAGGTAAGGCAAAGCACCGTTACTTTCCTTATTTCGCCTGCTCCAAAAATATGTTTATAGCATTAGAACCTAGAGTTTTCAGATACTGTAAAGAGCATACACATTACACACCCTTCTATAACTCATGTATATTCTAGAGATATGTTACGAATATATACGTGTTCTTGGAAATGTTACCCGAAGTATTACTAGGATATGCACAAAGAGGAATGAATACACAGAATCAGTAAAACCGTAAGGAAGAAAATAAGGGACGATGCATGAAAATAAGAAGAAAACCTTGTTAAGAAAACAATCGAGGAAAGCAGGAGCTTGAAGAAAATCAAACAGTTGCTATTGATGAGGAACTAGAAAGAGAAGACAGCGATACAAATGATGAAGCTGTAGACGTAATAGATGAAGTTGATAAAATAATTATCGCCACAAGAAGATGGACTCACCGCACAGATATTCAAGTGGGAAGGTAAAAAATGACGGAAGAACTTGTCAAACTATTCTGAAGGGGATATACACTCAATTTGGCCAAAAGGGGACAAAGTACGTGTAGAGCCACTAGTTTGTTGTTAGTTCTGAACAAAATGTTTACCAAAGTTATTCCGAGGCGTTTTGAACAAGCATTACATTTTGATCAGGGAAAGGAACAAGCCGGATTTCGTAGTGAATTGCGCACACAAGTGTCGAACGAAATTAGGATACAAAGACTTTGAAAATGCTTTCGATTTAGTGTCTTTGACAGCAATACTTAAACCACTTATAAACATCAAGGATTCGAAGATGCACACCATTAAATTCCTTCAAAACGATACTCGCATGCCACATCTTTCATTAGTTTATACCAAGAGAGTGAAAAATTCAAGCTCGGAAGAGGGTTAAAGTAGTGAGACCAAATCTCTGTAAAACTAGTTTCTGCGGCTCTGGACGAAATATTGACAATTTTGAACTAGGATGAAGCTGGAATCAGAATTATTGAATACCTTAATCAGCGTAAGATTTGCTCATGATGTAATACTCTTTGCCTCAAATGGAGAAGATCTACAAATCAGCATGTAAGAACTGAATAATGATAGTTTGAAAGTAAGACTTAAAACGAACTCAGCAAATCAAAAATAATGTACGACCAACATGCAGAAAAAAAAATGAAAACGAGATTTGGGGACAGAAGAATGGTGCAATTGATAAGTATGTATACCAAAAGAAGCTGAAAACATCGAATGCTAAGATGACTGATGAAATAAATAGAAGACATAAAATGGCATGGTGTTCGATTGAAAGACTGAGCTTTATTTTATAAGCTAAGTTAAAATGTGTCTCATGCGTGAAGTGTCTAATCAGTGTGTGCTATCTGTAATGTACGGATGAAAATAGTTGATCTTAAATGCGCAAAGACTCAAAAGTTAAGAGTTAGACAAAGAGCACTGGAGAGATGCATTCTAGGAATAACGAGGAGAGATGAAACAAATGAATTGGTACTATCTTAAACATAGGTCAAAGATCAAAAGATCAAGACTGCGAAGATGAAGTGAAGACGGGTCAGTTTCATAGGTCATTTGGCCAGGCCAGGCCATTTGGAAGTTGGACGACAGGAATTTTACATTGGATTCCCATAGAAAAGAAACGCCCTGGAAGACTATCAAATGCAAGATGGATAGATGAATTCAAACATTAGTCACGAGCTACATGGATAAGGACAGAAGCTGAGCGAGATTTATGGAAAAGATAGGTGAGGCCTTCACTCAATAGTGGATTAAAAATAGCTGAACACGATGGACTGGATTGGATATATACCTCAACCGATGAAACTGACTGCCAACAAAACCAGAATAAACGGAATCTTCATAATTTTATGACATGTATGACAGGAAAAAGATAGTTGCCATGAATTCCATAATGAATGCACGAGTACACAGAGGTGCATCTAAAAACTATTGACCTGTTGGATATCAAGGAGACTTTATTGATGTTCAAAACACCAGAAAAAGAGAAATAACTTAGATGGTCATTCAAAATAGTCTCCAGCATGTTCAATACACTTCTGCAAACGATCTATAAGAACATTTATCTCGCCTCTATCGTCTCTGCCTAGATATTCTTCAGCGGAATAACCACATAACTTTATCATTCTTGAAAGTCCAGAACCAAATGTTGATGAAAATTCATATGTAGATACAGTGCCTAGGTAAACCTTCACAGCCAAAATTATAGTTGCTGCCGTCAACAAATAACGATAGGGGAAAAGATGGGACGTAGAGAGCAAGTAAATCCAACACTGAGTGCCGAAAACGCCATTTCTTTTATAAACTGTTACATATATTGAAAGCAAATGGCTATTAATGGTTACTAGACAGGAGACAATTGATGCTGGAGGGTATTACGACAATGGCCGCCATCTTGAAAGCGTCCATCTTGACTATGCTTCAATTTTTTTAAATTGTAAGTAGGTCATGTGATATATCAATCTGTGCTGGAATGTTTCAAGAAACCCAATTATGAAGTTAGTTTTGGTATAATTCTAATCCTGTACGACAAAATGACACGTGAAAATGACTTGGAGAGTGTGTGAGCCAAATGATGAAAAAACATTTTGTTGGGACAGTTAATGGGTCGAAAAGCAAAACGATACATAAGAGGTACCGTCATGTTTCTAAATATGATCCTCATGGCCAGAACATGAAGTGCACTATAACGTTTTAAATACACTAACGGAAGATGAAGTCCCAATTTCAAGAAGGCGTAATGCTAGGTGAAAGTGACCTTCTCCAGGTACAGGATTACAGAACCTTGTCGTACAGGATTACAGTTATAACAAAACTAACTTCATTATTGGATTTCTTGAGACATTCCAGCACAGACTGGTATATTACATGACCCACTTACTATTTAAACATTTTGAAGCATAGTCAAGATGGCCGCTTGCAAGATGGCGGCCATTGTCGTCATACCGTACAGCATCAATTGTATCCTGTTCAGTTACCATTAATAACCATTTGCTTTCAATATTTGTAACAGTTTATAAAAGAAAAGGCGTTTTCCGTACTCTGTGTTGGATTTACTTGCTGATTACGTCCCATATTTCTCGGGTTCCCCTCTCGTTATTTGTTGATGGCAGCAGCTATAATTTTGGCTGTGAAGGTTTACGTAGGCACTTTACATACATATGAATTTTCATCAAAATCGGTCTCTGACACCTGGTGAGTATTTTTTGTAAGAAAGAAAACTGTTCAAGTCACGCTAAAACTATAGTTCATTGGTGCAAGGTTGACAAGTAAAGTAAGTGGGACACAGTTTACTTCCTAATTGGACGGAAAAGTGCGACATGTGGTTGATGCCTTCCAGCACCAGAAATTATAGCCATTGATTAACGCTGATTGTTTCATGTACTATTTTCACGCATTTGCTGAAGGTCGTTCTTGTGTACTTCCTTTTTGATGGTCTTGCCACGTTCGGCAATGAAAAAGCTGATCAGGCCAACAAATGACGACAATGATTACAATGATCATATCATTGCATGCGGTGTTGGATGCGACAGTTTTCTGGGTACTTGAGTGAATTAAAATTATTAAAAATAACATCTGCGACCAACGTACACGACACATTTTTCATTACTAATCACAATATATTGCTACAGACATTATTCCAGTTATTAGTTATCTCCTGTGAAGGACACAAACGTATATTTCGAGGCAACGTGCTATATACTTCTTGATTAATGCATCTGGCACAAATTAATTAAAACTACACTTTCTCCATAACAATGATGTGTAGGGAGGTTCTTTAGTAGTGGATATTTAACTTCTGTACAACGCACTGTACAGTTTTGCATGGATTTGATTTAATAATATGCCGCAATTTATAATAATTAATAGATTCAAAGCGGTAATCACGAATTTATTTTTGAGACTTGTATCGCCTGTTTAAAATTTGTGGACCAACCTTTACCAAATATTGTGTTAATGTTCCTGGTTGCTTCGGGTGTAGATGACCTAATTAAATTAAAGGAATATCACGCGAACTCGACTTTACTTGTCTCTACGACCCGCTTACACTACACTGTTTTCTACCAATAATATTAAAGTAACAGCTAAGGTTGTTTTACCGAGCAGAGTCTAAGTCTTCATGTGTTCTAGCATTTCTCCTAATGATTTACAACGCTGCTTGATCCGAACGGCATCAAGTAGCATTACACTGAAATTGGGTATTTGCATTGCAACAAATAGGACGCTTAAAAATTTATTGAGTACGTGCAAAAGTTCTAATCGTTTCTGATGTTCATACAAAGGTGCGAACAACACAAAATGGAACTCACCTAGGACTGTGCATAGTCGCCATCTCAATCGATGACCTCTTCGCATCTTTCTTGTAGGAGATGAATCCCACGCCGTTAAAACTCCCGAGTTTTGGAGTCGAAGAACTGTACGGCAGTTTTCACAACCTCCACATCAAAGATTTTCCAAGTGAAGAAGACCTACAACCCTCGAAACAGGTGAAAAGTGCTAAATCACGAGGATAGGGGTTGGGTAAAAACTTCCTACTGAATTTCATCAATTTTTGACGGGTGATGACAACAGCAACTGAACTGGCGTTATAATGGTGGATGATGACTCCTTGGCGATGGACGAGGCCTGGCCGCTTCGATCGCAATGTTGCTCGAAGCCTATCCAACTGTTGACGGTATAAGATGGCATTAATGTTTTGGTTACGTTCCAGAACCTCCCAGTGAATTATGCCTTTGACCTTCCACCACACACTTAACATTACCTTCTTGGGGTGTGGTTCTTTTTTGGACATCGATAAGGCGGTTTAGAAACGCGACACACAGTAATTCGACGCTTTAAGTACACGTACAGAACATACTTCTCATCACCCGTGACAATGCGTATCAAGAGCTAGTCATTTTCGTACCGAGAAAGCGAAGAAACGCAGGTTGCGAAACACCCCTCATTTTGAGTTGTACTCAGCAGATGTGGTTGTGGTGAAACCCAGCGATTCGAGCCTTCTTTCAACTGTTGTCCTTATAGCTGGAAGATTTACGCTAATCTTCTTCGGTTAGATTTGAGCTCTTCCGTACGGCTTGGTCGAGATTCTCTTCGGAAAACATTGATGGATATCCAGACTGTGGTTGATCTTAACAGCTTTTGTTTCCGTCCCTGAATTTTCGAAACCACCTACGACACGTGGCATCGTCAACTGTATCTTCACCATACACTTGCCGAGTGTTGCAACAGGCTGGCATGACTACCTCTATCAAACTAAAAAAGGAAAGTGTTTCTCATCGGTATCCATTTCACAGACAGGATACGCTGTCACTCTCTACCCGTTCATTCTCACTGGATCTGCCTGTGGCTCCTCTAATGTTCCCCGATTACGGGGTGACAGATTCGCGTACCAGAAGTGCCATATATATGGCCAGTACTTCGCTAAACAGTGACATGTCGAAACGGGTAGAAGTTTTGCGCTTACCCAATAAATACATTTTTCTTGTTGTAGCATGGAAATTTCAATACAGTTTGTGTCAACAAGTTTTAACCATCCTAAACTATCACATTATGCTCATTATGAATACAGGCATCAGTAAGTACTTTTATATTTCAAAAATACTGTTTATCACGATCATCATCTAATGAAATCTTCTCCCAAACATAAAGAAACGTTTGGCACGTACTTTAACAACTTCACAAATATGTTCCCATACCTAAAGAAGAGGATAAGGAGAAAAAGTCACATTCATAACAGCCATGACAAAGAGGAAAGGACTTTACAGTGCATTATTTACAGGGAATCATTGTAATATCTCGCAACCACTCCTTCGATAGACATGAAATAGACAGGGAGGAAAGGAACCCCACGAGAAATACTACCGCCCAAGCCATTCCGAAAGAGCTAAAACTATCAAACTAAGCAACCATATAGATCAAAGCCAAAAATTACAGAGGCTGTTACCAAGTGCAATTTTTTCGAGTCATTATGAAACAAATGACGCACACCTGCAGTAAGCTCAAGGAAACAAGCAAGTTGGTGGATGAAATCGAAGGGTGGGGACATACGAGAAAGATGACAGGAATCACATCTCTCCTGTCGCCCTTACCCTTCTCTCATGCAAGTGACAACAACCAATTGCTTGAACGTGTACGAATTTGATGTTCCTTTCCTCCTATATAATCAACTATAAAACCTAACTACTGTCTTTTCATGAAGATTTCCCCTATCTTGGTGATTTTTTTATGGTAATTCCTCAATAAATAAACTTAAAAGTTCATTGAACATTCACTGCAGCGCAGTATACTAAGAAATGTTGCCATTCATGCGTCACAAACTCCTCGTTTACAAAAAAAAAAAAAAAACTTTTTATCTAAGGAAGATATTATGATGATACTGTGTGTTTAAAAGCTATGCTTTAAATTAGAGTTACGAAAGAGGAGAAAAAGGGGCGAGTACGTGTTAATGCAGCAGATGAAAATGCGTCTAATGTGAGATGCAAAGGTTTATAACTTCAAGGCATACGACAATATTCTAAAAATATTATTAATGATCCCCTTTCATCAGCTCCCTTCTTAATTATTTCAATACAAAGCAAGATGGAAATTGAAAATAATGAGATACAAGGATTTGGGGTTGGATCGAGCAATCTATTTACCGTGGAGGCAAGATAGAGTGGTAGGGAAGACAAGTGGCCTGCTGGTCTGTGTACTCACACTCCGCCTTCAATTCAACTAGCGTGGTTAGCATCCCACGTTAATACGATGTACCTTCCTTAGAAACTACGTGCTAAATAATTACTAAAATCAGAACTAAAAGATGAAGATATCAAAGTAATGATCTACAGTCCCAAATTTGCGTGCAAATATGAGGTAGTCGGGTTGGAATCTAATGATTTGGCGTCGAATGGCCCAATATTTGATTAAGTGAGCTGTTATAAATATGCTGGTAAGTTTTTAAATAAGTAACCTACAGTTTTGGTTAAAGTTGGCTTCAAATCACTCCGTTTAATGGAATCCCTACGGGAATTGAATCACCAAATGTTTGAAGAAATACAAGCATTGCAGTAGTCATGAACAATGATCGTAGAGATTATACATAATTTGATAGGTGTTCAAACCTACAATGTAGTCTAAGTGCAAAGCTAGATGATTCCAAGCCTCAAAATTCATCACAGTAAGATCATTTATTTACTCTTTTCCAGAAAATATATCAGATTCGGAAATTGATCCGCCAGTAAACAGATATTTTATTCTAAAAATGTTCCGAGAAATAAAGGATTATTGTGATTGCATAAAAACATCTCCGTGAGTGCTTGAGAGTGCTACAAAGAGACAAGGATTACAGATCCAAAAGATTCTACCTTAGTAGTAGTGTAGGCTGGAAATATGAACTACAACAAAGAAAACTGTAAGCGGGGAGAGAGAGAGAGAGACAGCAATGGGCAGAAATATAACGATAAATGCTGCTAACAGAGGATTAAATGTATAATCCAATTAACATTAAATGTTGCTACAAAGAACGCTCAATTCAACTTCTAGCCTCCAACACGAATAGCACTACTAATTATGTCACGATTCTCTACTCGTTAAAAAGAAAAGAGATACATTGATACACTTATTTCTCGGGTAATTCGAAAACTACGCGGACTTCCACTATACCTGCATCTGCAACGAACTATGTGTTATACTACTTTGCATTGCGTGCC
>JAGDQP010073329.1:0-10400 GCA_022664845.1 Lepisma saccharinum | reverse complement strand
CAATATACAGATGCTTATCAGAATAATGGAAACACCTGAACGAAAGTGCAACTTACCAGATTAATATGGTGTCGGGCCACCTTTCGCCTTCAGAACAGCCTTGATGCGACGTGGGATGGAGGCATAGAGGTCGTGAATGGTAGCAAGTGGAATATTACACCATTCCTCGTGCAGGGCATCGGCCAGTTCTGTGAGAGAGGATGGAGGTGGAAATCGTCGCCGGAGTCGTGTTTCCAAGATGGACCACAGATGTTCAATTATGTTGAGATCTGTTGATTGGGCGGGCCAGGGGAGGTGTTGAACTTCATCCCGATGTTCCTCAAACCACGCTGCAACAACTCCAGCTGTGTGAATGGGTGCATTATCATCCTGGAATATGGCCTCATTGTCCGGGAACAACATCCGGACCATAGGATGCAAGTGGTCTCCTAAAATTGCGACATAATCGTTGGAAGTGATGCGTCCGCGAAGTGTGACCACAGGACCCAATGAAAACCATGATATTGCGGCCCACAGCATCACCGTGCCGCCGCCATGTTTCACAGTTGGGCGGAGACACTGCAGATCATACGCTTCTTTGGGCGTTCTCCACACATAAACACGGCCCGTGGTTTGGAATAGGGTGAATGGTGACTCATCTGACCATACCACACGTTTCCAGTCGTCAACGGTCCAAGTTGCATGGTCGCGGCACCATTTGCGGCGTGCTAAAGCGTTCTGGTCCCTGATGAGAGGTTTGGCCCGTGCAACACGACCCCGTAAGTTCATGTCATGTAATTCGCGGCGGACTGTGATTGTCGAAACAGGTTGGGGGAGGTGCTGATTGAGTTCCTCCGTCACTTGCGCCGCAGTGGCACGACGGTTCCGCGTGACAATGCGCTTTAATACCCGGCGTGCCCTGTCACTGATGCTTTTCTTCCGCCCACTGTTCCGCTTCCCTGATGTGGTTTTCCCGTGTGTTGTGTAGGCCGTCATCACCTTCGACACTGTCCCTGGCGACACACCTAACACACTAGCCACTGCCGTCACATTCACTCCACATAACCGCGCAACAACTATTTGCCCTCTTTGAAACTCTGAGAGGTCTCCCATTTTACACTACCTCCGTCTGCTGCAGCCACTGCACACTCCTGTTCCACGACGCCTGACGTAGTATGGAGACCGACCTAACACACCACCACCAGCAGTCCGGCGCTGCGGTCGCCACGACACCACTGCCAACCCATACATCTGACGTGTTGCCAAGTACAGGTGTTTCCATTATTCTGATAAGCATCTGTACTTACTCTATGGCTTACTGAACTCGCAAGTTCATCGCCGTAGTAACAAACGTTTGCCATCGGGATCTATCCTGAGCAAGATCAAGCCAGTTTTCATCACAAACATCTACTTCTCGAAGATCCCTTCTAATATTGTACTCCTAACGTCTCTCGGTCTTCCCAATGGTCTCTTTCCATCCGTCTTTATCTCATTGTTCTTACAATATCGGGTGATTCGTACAGTCGGTGTGAAATCCAACTAACAATGATTGAACGAATGTATCCATCGATCTACCCGCAAACCTATACGCTTTTGGTTGAAATATTAGAAACACTTTAACATATTAGTTATGAGGGCATATAATCTTGTTAAGAAAAGTAGAAAACAAAAATAGGTTAGGCCTTAACCACTGTGGTGTCCTTTCAGGTCTTCCTTTAGTTAGTTCCAGGCTCTTGTTAACATAATCAACGTAGCACAACAATCATATGCTAGAAACCCATGTACCAAAATTTGAATATTGAATAAACTTTAACAGTGAAACACAAAAGAATAGCTTTACAACATTTTTATGGTGCTTGCTGATTTTTCTTCTCTGATCTCATCTCTCTTTCTTCTATCGCTTAAGAGATTAAGAATAAATAAATCTCTTGAGACTTTTACCACACATTGTCGTAGTTTTGAGAATGCATTAAGTTCTTAAAGAGTTGTTCTCTTGTAAATAAGTTATTCTTGATTTATTGGTATTTATATATTTAATGAACTGTCAATTTCACAGATCTAACTGTAAACGTATACAAGAAAAATTACAAATATAATCCTTTTAAACATCTATTATATAGGGGAAAATCTATTTTTGTTTGCGACACTTGAAAATGTTTTGATTCTTCAACCATAACGTCAGGCTTCAGAGTGAATAATTTAGTTTAATATGCAGTAACGACTAACACCAGATACGTCTATACACGTTTCAAACGTTTTCTCATATTATTTTCAATGATCAAATTTATAATCTACGTTTTCATCATTTCCATTTGGGTGATAACTACAAACAAAAATTAAGAAACACGTCCGCAGAACGAAATGTGTGGGACACTTTAACGTGTCATCATGCCGCCATATACTGCGATTATGAGGACGAAATAAACCTCCTTCTCTATTCACATTTTCTGTGGTTATGCAAGCGGTCGTAAAATACGTCACGCAGTTGTAAAAGATGCGACCAGATAACATTGGGGTAATAATCATACTCAAAGGTCCTTCTGCTTCACACATTACCCTCTGCGTACTTTAATAGAGGTTCTTATCGTGCACAAAACGGTTTTATTATTCTCAATAGTCCACACAGTAATGTTGAAATGTATTTTAAAGATCTTCAGTGTGATCGAGGGAAACACATTTACCGTGTATATATTTAAAAAACCGACAAACCTTATAAGGAAAATGCACTTTCCCTTTCTAATCGCTTGTAATACGCGTTTTATGTGGAGTGGAGAAAACATTAGGATGTTGTTTATTGAATCTCGCAGTGTCATGGCTCTACTGTGTTTGGGTAGTTGATTACCTTCTAACATAAGTTGTAAGAACGTGGTATTAATATGGGATTCGAACCGCTCTCGAGTTTTAGACACGGGGAGAGTGTGGGTCGTATTAAAGTAGTTCTTCCTCACTACTTTGTTTGCCTGCATGAAAGCTGTTCATAAACTTTATCCTGACTCGTCTTTTATGCCCCCTCAATTGCGTTATATGAATATATTTAATTTTTCGAAAATACGCATGATCGGAACTCGCAACGCGTAATCTTTCCTTTTTTCTTTAGATACTGGAATTAACATAAAAATAATCCAAACATTTAGTAATGAAAGAAGATAGTTGGCAATTCTGCATAAGAAGGAAATGTCAGGTCGAGCAAGTTTGAGGGAAATCGATAGATGCGGCAGTTCAGTGTTAAAGAAAGGGAGAATGAGAGGAAAGACTGAGAGAAAGATGACAAAGGAGAGAGATGAAAAGCAGACTGGAGAACTAAAGAGGACCGACAACATTCCTGAGCACCAGCTCAATTTCTAGACATTTTTTGTTTTATTTTGCGGTGTAGTTGGTATTGTATGACACCTGTCTGTTTTCAGTGTTATTGAGCATACGTTGTGGTTGCATGGTCTTTGATAAAAGGGGCTTCATCTCTGTACTACTACTGCTACCTCCTCTTTTACCCCCTTCCTCCGAGCTGCTTCTCCATTTCTTTTTGATACAACTTCTTGCCAATTATTTCTGTACCAATTATGAAACAATTTTTTAACGGGCACCACAAAGAATTCCACTCTTCCTCTGTTCCACCAGGAAACAATTATTGCTCAACACCAACAAGTACACAAAGACAATGTGATTAGTTCTGGCGATTTTAAGTGAAAATCCGGGGTCGACAGGTAGGGGTGAAATTAAGAGATTATGTGGTTGAAGGAAAGTTGTAATATGGGTTTAAAGTTGCAAATACAGCAGCCACTTGTAGCCATCCAACTTTAAAGAGAACTAATTTTCTCCCTTGAACGTATTCATCCACGTAATTATAGTAATTAGTTCTCTGCCGAGAAATACCTGACCATTCATGACAAATTATCTTCTCCCAATGTATCACCAGTATTTCTATCTTTTCGTTTGAATTGTATGATTTAACAAATCAAAAGTTCTAACGTTGAATATAATTGCATAATGAAAACATTATTATATCCTTCTTCATCTCTAACTTAAACTAAATAATTGCAAAGGGAGGTATGTTGTATCAAATGAACGGTGCGCAGGGTCAAACTATACGTACATTGTTTATACATACAGATAGGCATACAAAAAGTTGAGCTTTATATGTAGCTACAGTTTATTCAATATTTTACATAAAACAGTACGACAATCTTTGCTCTAAAAAATCTCACAATATCCATGATCTTATCAGGATTTATACCCGAGATCCTGACTGACCTATAATGGAATCCGAAGATAATTTCTTGGTTCTGGTCTGTTTCGTATCTAAGTTGTTAGAACATTTGGTGCAAGTTAGGCTCTACAAGTGTAAAATGTAAGGAATGTATTTCCCAAGAAAACGTCTTTCACGGAAAGGTAAGGAAATAAAAGGTCAACAGATGTTTTTAGTTTAGCTACTAAAGCGGAATTTAGATGTACTGTAGACTAATTATGGTGGGTTGTTAAGGTAAAGTGCGGGTTTTTCCTCACATTGATTAAATTTTAGTGATTTCAATTTATAATTATTTATCATTATTTGGGCTCAGGATAAGTTTTAATGATCCTTTAGGGTACAGCTTTTGCTTTTGTATTATTTGTCTGAAGATAAATTATTTATTATATTCAGGCGATACTAAGCAGGACTCAACTGTTATATAGTTTATGTCTTATTCTAAAATGTTTCCGCTATACAATTCTTTCTTTTTTGTCGAAAACACCAAATTGCCAAAATTACCTAAATGTTGAAGCTTGACTTGTCTGTTTATTAACAATAGTGTCCCAACAAACATATGGGACTATGTTTATCTAACTAGTATAATTACACATGTGTTGGTTTGTAATGTACATATTAAATTAAAGCTGATGTTTCATTTATGCAGCTAGTTATTGTAAAGTTTTGTAACTCACTAATAATAGATCTCCGTATTAATCGAGTTTATTTTGTATCCGAAGTAGTTTCCGCCCCAATGAACTCAGATAATCGCTAGTCTAATGTCTGCCTCTTTTTACACAGTATGCGAAACTATTATTTTTTACCAAAGAATTTTCCTTGCTGTGTAGTCTAACGCAATGGCGACCAGAATTGGAAACTAACGTAAGCCATTTTAACATCATAAGACAACTTTCAACGTGGATTTTAAAAGTCTCATATCTAAGCCACAATGCATACCGCAAAGTGGATATTCGACGTATCATTCGCAAAATTGACCTTCAATTACAACGACGTTTGATAAAAAGTGCTATCTAAAGTGGAAAAACGTACGAAGAAAGCCGTGGAGGTGCAGAGTTATCCGCCGAAGACTACTATCAATTTATATTAAATCTCTATTCGTAAACTATTACATGTAGAAGACCTCAAGCACACATTCACTATGGATATGCCACTCTGTCAGGACCAACTTTGATATTCACAAATCTAAAACACGTAATTCATCACATTACTAAACAATGATTATTAAAAATGTTCAATCTGACCTCAAATAATCAACTGATTTAAAATTCCAATCAACAATCAGTTTCTTAAAATAGCTTTTTAAATACAAAAGAAACATTATTTCTTAACAATCTGTCTATTGTATTCAATGTTCCCATGACCCTCAATTCGTGCAACCTTGCACTTCTCCCCCGCTTACTCCATTTTAATCACAATATATAAAACTCCTAGGTTTCAGACTTCAGCCAATCCGCCATACCTTCTGTTCGACCCTCCAACAAATTTTCATGTCATCCAACTCAGTTGTTCCTGGTTTTGTACTTGTTCCTGAGAACTTAACCAGCCATATAAATCTCCTTGTTCAGCTATTAAGTTACCTGACTTCTTTTTCCTCTTCCTTCTACTTGCTTTGTTACCTTTATTCCCTATGTCAGAAACTGACTTAATCAAATTATTCTCCTTATTACCCCGATCCGACTCCAGTATATCTCCCTTCCCCCCTTCAATTATTTTATTTAGTTGTTTTTCGCTTTCCACAGATTTCATTATTATTGACTTCTTCAGACTTCTCTTCCAGTTTCTCGACTTTCTTATTATTGAATTCTTCAGAATTCACTTCCAGTCTCTTCACTTCATTATGATTGACTTCCTCAAACTTTTCTTTCTTTTCAGGTTCATTTGAATTCACCACAACTTCAGTCCTATAAATAGCTGTATTTTCTTCAGTCTTATCGTTCACCATAACTTCATTTTCTTTCACATACGTTTCGGACATGCTTACAACCGACGCCTGGTCAGCACTAACCACGATCCTCTCAGTCTCTTTGAAAACATAATTCTTCCCATAAAATATATTCAAGGAACGTAATTTATGCCAAAGAATTTCATATTTGTGTTCTAAGACTTGTATACGTCTTGTTAAACATACTACTTCCTCCATATTTGACACTTCCGAGTGAATACACTGTCCGGATAACTCATGAGGTTCACAACCGACACTTGTAATGATTGTAATACTGACTCTTCCTGTCTACATAACTGCTTATGCCAACCTGGCGACAAAACATTAAGTCCTTCTCTACCTATAATTACATATTCCACATCACCCAGAATTACCACAAACTTAATTTTATATTTAACCTGTTGAAAACTTTTCATGATATGTACCATTCCTAATACCTTTAACAAAGTACCATTAAGCAGTTGTAATTCATTTATCCTTCCTCGCTCACTCATTGTAAATTTATGTCTACGTTCGAAACCTTGTTACATGATGTTATTCCTTGATCCTGTATTTATCATTCCTGTGCACAAAACATCCTTACAGAACATAGACATGTTGGCATCGTATCCACTGAATCACCTACAACCTCCATATCTAATGTGTCTGTTAACAACAAATCATCTACAGCCAAATTATTTATTCCTACAGAAATACGATTCGTTTCTTCCTGATTCACTACCGATATATCTTGTATCCTTGCTTTATTTACTTTACCAGCGGACTGACAAACCCCGGCTCTACGATAATGTCCAATTTGTCCGCACTGCACACACCTTGCATTAAACACTGGTCATTTCCTCAATTCATGCGTACCCAAGCATCGCCAGCATCGTTGACATAACTCTTCTGCAGTAGCACAAACTTATTGAGAAGATCTAAAACTTTGGTGATATTTCTGACGTTGTACTTGTTGAATTCGTTCCGACTGATTCAGTTTAGAAGTCAAAGATAAAGCGTCTCTTTCTGCTTGTTCGATGCTTACTGCCATTTCTATTGCCTTATCCAATTTCAACCCAAGTTTTGATAACAAACTTCTTCTAATATTTTCGTTCATTACACCGAAAACCAACTGATCACGAATCATCATATCCTCGATAGATCTATATTGGCAATCAGTGATTCTGCGTTTCATTTCACACACATATTCTTTCACGGACTGAAAAGGTTTTGGCAACAGTGATGAATGCCAAATTGTGCCACAATTTCATTTACTTGTTTACCATATATTGTAACAGCAAATGTTTCAACTGAAGATAATTCTTGGACTTCACTGAAGCAGGAACATCTGCTAAATGTAAAGCTTCGTAAACTTGTGAACCAAACACCGCTATCAATGTGCAGGCTTGTTTCGAATCACTGATACTATACACCTCACAAAACGATTCAAACCTGTCTAATTACAGATTAATTTCTCGTTGTTCTACATAAAATTGTTCAAAACTTGATATTCCAGAATCCATCTCGCTAAATCCTATACCGTCTGCGCCACTAAAAATGTAGGGTTAACCACCAAAGACTACTATCAATTCATATTATATCTCTATTCATAAACTATTCACACATTAAGAGCCGTAGATCCTTTTCAGAGATGATGATCATCCAAGAAACAATATTTATTTCACATAATCAGCTCTTAAATGTAGAAGATCTCAAGCACACGTTCACTGTATAGATATGACACTATGTCAAGACCAACTTCGATATTCACATATCTAAAATACGTAATTCATCACATAACAAAACAATGATTATTAAAAGCGTTTAATCTCACTTCAAAACAATCAACGGATTTAAACTTCAAATCAACAATCAGCTTTTTAAAATATTTTTTTAAATACAAAAACATTATTCCTTAACAATCCGTCTATTGTATTCAATGTTGCCATGACCCTTAATTTGTGCAACCTTGCAGGACTACATTTGTCGGATATTGTTATCCACATCTAAATTCAGTTCATGTACTTTTACTGAAAAAGAAAATGGGTGCAGTTCTCAAATATATATTGTGTTTATTTACAAATTTAAATCCTGTGTTCTGGCTCGGACACTCTATAGATCTTGAAACTTTAAACATTTTGAAATCTACGTTAACTTGAGAGACGTGTACAACTGTCATTAAACCTGAAGATAAGGCGAAAAAATACCGAAAATTAGAAGCTTGAATTAAAAACATGAGCGAAGGTTGATATTGCACCATCTGGCCAATGACGTTCCGAGTACTATTCATTACTAACTGTCCTTTTCTGACAGTGTTTCTATATTTTGATGATTTTTTTTTCACTGGCGCACGTTTCATTCATTTGTTTTCCGTTTATTATTTATAGTAACTTTGTAATTGTCAAAATTGTGTTTTATAATCCCTTGTTTCTTCAATACTGTTTCCTTACTAACTCTCTTCTTTAATTACGCTCACTTTTGGTTTTTCCATAAGTAGATATCTCAACTTTTACATTAATCAACGAGCTACCGTGGCTCAGCGCCGATCAAGATGTCGAGCAATCTAGTGCGGTAGTCTGTTGACTCAAGAATCGTGGGTTCGAGTCCCACCTCGGGCGTGGATGTTTATGAGTGTGTTTTAACTCAACAGTTGTGACCAGACTGCAAGTACAATACAGTCAAGATACAAGACAAAAACAGCCCGCGTATGGCCAAACTTAAAAGGTAAGTGATAGAACGTTGGCTTAGTAATCGGGAGTTCATGCGTTCAATATCAGCAAAGGAGCATCCTGACTAATGTTTTTTCAAGATTTTTCTTCAGTCACACCAGGCAAAGGCCGGGATGGTACATTTAACTTAGACCCTGACCGGCACTTTGCCCGTATTCTATCCCACCCTGAGCTTTAGATGCCTAAAGACATACATAACTAAAATTAAAATGATACATGAATCTTCATGAATATTCCTTGCAATGTCCTATATAGACTTCCATAGACAATAGTTCCAAGAATTGCTGATTGGTAACTATATGTTACTCGATGCCTGCAGCCATATTAATCATGAGCTGTTGATGTTATAGAACCCTTAAATGAGAATGTTATCATTCTATTAGCGTTCTAGCGTTTCTGCCTTTGCTGAGGGCAAATTACGGTACTATATGTGCGGGTATTGTGCATGACGACAGAGACATTTGATAACATCGATTCTAAATAAACTTGTATAATACAAACTAAAGGAATTGTAAAATATCTTAAACTTACACTAACTTTAAAATACAGATAAATAAAAACGATTATTAAAAGGTGCATATATTTAAGTTATAAATTATACTATGTTATAAGCATATATAAACAATTAAAACTAAGCTTGAGTGAAGAGAAAGATGGGGCATTAGTGGAAATTAAATAAGCCAAGTAATATTTTAGATTAATTTTCTTTATTACATTGTCCAGCAGAGTTTCATTGACCTTTGGGTGTAGCTCATGATGCAAAGATTTAAATATTTTACCAAATTTATTTCTTAAATTCTCCTTTTTGAGCTAAATTGGTAACGATATGCTCTAAACTTGTTATGTCTAAGGAACAGTGTCTCTCGAAGTTTTTCTTCCAGATTACCACTGGGGAACGTACAATTTTAGAAATTGTAGCTTAAATAGGTCAGTCGAAAATATATAATCAACTTACGGCAATTCGTAAGTAAAAGTCTGCCAAAATATCAGTCATCACTAGCATGAAAATGAAGACATTCCAAAATAATTCTCAGTGCGATGCTTCGAAGGTAACTCTTCTATCTTCTGAACACTTAGGAGATTTCCGTTCGTAGACCCCAACAACATATCCAAATTATAACCTAGAGAACCATAAATTCACGATAATCGATACACGAAGAAAGAGACGCATGAAGCAAAGCAAGAGCGTAAAGAAAGAAAATAAGAAACAAATTAAGTACCTATACAGGAAAGAAACAAAACCACAAGTCCGCAATAAAGAACAAAATAGGAAACAAAAAGTAGGAAAACTAGACAAATTAATAATAAGTTAGGAATTGAAACTAACCACGGAAGAAATAAAAAAGAAAAAAAAAACAGAGGAAATAACAGAAAAAAAATAAAATAAGTAAATAGACATAAATAGATAGAAATATAGATATAAATAGATAGAAAGATAGATAGAAAATAAGCTAGATAGATAGAAAGAAAGAAAGAAAGAAAGAAAGATAGATAGATAGAAATAAATATAGAAAGAAAGGTAGAAAGA
>JAGDQP010073328.1:0-10400 GCA_022664845.1 Lepisma saccharinum | reverse complement strand
GACGTACTTTCTTCTTTCCGATGTTCTTAGTTACAGCTAATTTATGTTTCTCTGACGATACATGTTGCGAAATGAAATATTTCTTCCCATGATTCACAGCTTTCTCACACACTTTACACAGAAGAACCGATCCATCAGTAGAAAAAATGTCACTACCAAATTCAGACACATAGCGGTGTAACTTCGTTTTCAAAGGCACACTATGCCTAGGAGTCACGGTTCAGCACTGCAAATTACCTAAGAAAACTGGCTGCAAATAGTTGCTTAAGAAGGCGAATTTACTCTATTCCTAAGGTCAACAGACGATAATCGCTTATTGCGACGGGAGACCAAGTACATTTGTTTGTTTATGAAATGTAGTAAGTTGCATTGTTGTTTCTGGGATATCGAAAAGATATACAATGTTGCCAAATTGCCTGTTCCTTAATTTAAAGGTGGTGCATGAATTGTTGCTGTGGTTTGATGTAATTAAATACGTGGTGGCTTGGGAAGAACAAGAGTACTGAATAGCCAAATAAAACAAGCGAGAAATGTAATTTTAAGAAAATGTTTTGCCGTCGGTAAGACAAAAGAGGCAAAAAAAGGCAATATAGCATGAAATAGGCAAGAAAAGAGCAATACGGTAAAATAGGCAAAAAAAGGCAACGTAAAATCTCTTTCAGATTGCTCACAACCTTGGGATCGGTGCACACTTGTATCCAGTTATGCTTTAAAGGTGTCTGAAACTAATAGGCATTTTGCCTAAAATCCGGGCTCTAGTTATGACTATATGCAGGAGAAAGAGTAGAAAAAATTTATGTACTGGTATGAAATTTCTTCAAAACAAACATTTAATTTTAAAGAAGAATTAATTCGCTATTGTCGCAAAGATGTTGAATTTTACTTAAGTCATGTGTTAAATTCATGGACAAATTTCAGTAAATATCTCATGTTAATCCTCTGGTAGAATCTTTAAGTATAGTCAGCGCCTGTAATTTAGTTTTCAGGCGAAATTTTCTGAAAGAGAAAATAATAGGTATTATTCCCTATAATGGATATCGCTGGGCAGACCAACAATCTGTGGAGGCGATTCAATGGTTGGTAGATGAAGAAAAAAGGTTGGGTATTACAATAGAGCATGCAGCAAACGGGCGGGAGTTAGTGTTATTAGGTATATTTAAAGTAGACGAATACGCTTGTAAAAATAATAAGAATCATATATGGGAATAAAAGGGGTGCTTCTGGCATGGCTGTCCCCGCTGTTATCCTACGGGGCGCAACACACAAATATACAATGATCCACATAGCACAATGAATATTCGCTATGATAATAGTTTAAGAAAAATTGTCCGTTTGCGCGAATTAGGGTTTATTATTCATGAGATGTGTGAGTGTGAATGGAAACGTAAATTACGTGAAAATCCACATATGAAAGAGTACGTTTCCACACATACAAAATGTAGAAAAAGCCCCATTAAGCCGCGCGATGCTCTACATGGCGGACGATGCTCCGCAGTAAAATATTATTATAAAACAGCACCGGGGGAGGAAATACATTACGTAGATGTAATTTCATTATACCCTTATTGTTGCAAAGTAAAAAAATACCCGGTGAGACATCCAATTAAAATTTACGTTGGAGTTGAATGCCCAAGCATTGACAAATGCGAGGGAATTGTAGAATGTACAGTACTTAGTCCCTCGAATCTGTATCATCCGGTTTTACCATATCATAGTGGGGCCAAACTTCTCTTCCCTCTGTGCCGCAAGTGTGCCGAAACTTTAAATATAGAAGAATGCGCACATAGTGAAGAGGAAAGGGCTCACAATGGAACATGGGTAGTGTACGAAGTCCGTAAAGCTGTAGAGAAAGAATATAAAATACTAGAAATGCATGAGGTTTGGGAATATGAGGTGGTGGAGTATGAGTTAACAAACAAGGGGCAATTTTCACAGAATATGTAAACATGTTTATGAAATTGAAAACAGAGGCCAATTGTTGGCCCCAATGGTGCAATAGTGAAGAGCAGAGAAATAAATATATTAAGGAGTATTAAGAGAGACAGGGAGTGCAGTTAGACAGTACAAAAATGAGTAAGAAAAATAAAGAACGTATAAGTATTTGTAAACTAGCATTAAATTGTTTATGGGGTAAGTTTGTCCAGAATGAAAACATGGGTCATACCGTTATTATTCGAGACCCTGCAACATTCTATGATAAATTAACTGATAGCAATATAGATGTAGCACCCCCAATACCCCTTGATGAGGATACGTTATTATTAAATTACCATATATTAGATAAAGCAAATATTTCTCTGAAAAATACAAATGTAATTATTGCAGCATGTACCACCGCACATGTACGATTAGAACTATATAACTATTTAAAACAGGTATATAAAGGTGCCATATACATGGACACCGATAGTCTCATATATGCAGTCAGGCCTGGAGGAGTAAAATTACCCAAAGGCGAATATTTTGGTGACCAAAAACGAATTAGAATCTGTAGGTCCAAATGCATATATTGGATAATTTTGTAGTGGCGGGACAAAAAATTATGCTTATGAAGCTTTTAGTGAGGGCACTACAAATACATGTTGTAAAGTACGTGGAATTACTCTTAACAGCAATACAATGAAAATTGTTAATTTTGATCAAATTAAAAATATGGTTCTTAACGATGCCCCGCCGGTAAATGTGACAAACCCATGTAAAATTTCTCGTAAAAAAGACTGCAGAATTATTACTAAGGAGGAGACGAAAACCTATCAATTGGTACATACAAAACGTTAGAGTTGGCGAAAGTTACGATACAGTACCTTACGGATTTAAGAGAAATAAAATATTGTAATAAGTATGAGTTGTGTAACTAACAGGTAGACATACATTATGAATAATAAACAGTTTTAAGTTATTTTTACTATATTAATAATTCCACTGATCTTTGTGTATATCAGAAATATGGTAGTGATTATAAGTTCTATGTATATGTAAAACTAATAAGTGTATGTATTATCCCTTAATGAATGGTACCGCCTTATATCATATTTTATCTATATTGAGGATTATTTTAAAGAAGGTTTAAATGCTACTAAATATACTCCAAGTGATGAAACTATTTTAACGCTTGACGCTACTAATGACGATGTTAATTTAATTTATATTCATTCAGATAATAATAGAGTTGTAATTGATTTTTCTAACTGGAAAAAAATTAGCAACTATTTTCCACGTATTAATGAGGCTATTGCTACATGTTCTAAGCTAGCTCCTCTAATAAGTAACTATTCATATGAATGTGTTATAAAGGGTAAATTCTCTAAAGTTACTTTTGT
Organism: Lepisma saccharinum; assembly: GCA_022664845.1. Lineage (NCBI taxonomy): Eukaryota > Metazoa > Arthropoda > Insecta > Zygentoma > Lepismatidae > Lepisma > Lepisma saccharinum. Next base: position 7,080 of record JAGDQP010073328.1, on the reverse strand, counting down.
TGAAGATACTGCTACAGCAAATCGAATTCAACTAGAATTAGTTTCTATGTTAATGGGTGATTGACATATGTTTTATTTTTGAAGAAGTATATAATAGAGAGAGAGAGAAAACATGGAGTTTCAACATCCTTTCACATGCATTATCGCGGGACCCACAGGTTGTGGGAAGTCATATTGGGTCAAAACATTTCTCGATCATTATAATAAAAAGTGGAAAAATATTATATGGTGTTACGGCGAGTGGAAGCCCCTATATAATATTCTTCGTACATGTTGTAAATTTAAAGAAGGATTACCACAGGGTAATGAATTTTCAGTTGAAGAAGGTCCGCACCTTATAATTATAGATGATTTAATGCATGAATGTAATAACCGTCTTGTTGATATTTTCACCAAAGGTAGCCACCATAGGAATTTAAGTGTTATTTTTATTACTCAGAATATATTCCATCACGCTAGAGGTATGCGTGATATTTCATTAAATTGTCACTATATAGTACGTTTTAAAAATCCAAGAGACCAGGCTCAGATTAATTACTTGGCACGTCAATTGTATCCTGGTAACACAAAGTTTATTCAGGAAGCCTATCAAGATGCAACCCAGAATGCTCACGGTTACCTACTATTTGATCTAAAACAGAAAACTCCCGATAAACATCGTGTACAAACAAATGTTTTCCCCTCGGATTCATTCAATTATGTTAATGTTAATGTAAAATAATACTAACTTTAATATTTTATATATTTTAATAACTATTTTTACTATAATAGACGTTGAAAAATGATTAATAAACAGAATACACAATTACTAAAATTTTTGCAAAGGCAAAACCTAAACCACGCAAGGCAATATTACAAAATGCATATTCCGAATTAATTTGTTCTATTTGTGAATGTTCCTATAATCCGACCTTTGACCTCGAGGTCACCACAAATAGTACTTACTCCCCACATAAAAAAATAAAATATGAAAACAAAATTTCAAAATGTTAAGCAGTTCACGAGATATACACTGTTAAATATTTAACCTTTGACCTCGAGGACACCACTTTGTTTCACATAAATAGCAATTAATTTAAACATACCAGATGTGAAAGCAGAATTGCAATATGTCTAGTCGTTTACGAGATATACAGGGTTAAATATTTGACCTTTGACCTTGAGGTCACCACTTTTTTTTCATAAATAGTACTTAATGCCCTAATGCCGAATGTGAAGACATAATTTCAATATGTCTAGCCGTTTACGAGATATACACGGAGCAATATTTCACCTCTAACCTCAAGGTCACAACTTTTTTTTACAAATTGTACTTATTGCCCCATGCCGAATGCGAAAACAGAATTTCAATATGTCTAGCCGTTTACGAGATATACATGGTTAAATATTTAACCTTTGACCTCGAGGTGGCTCCTTGTTTTACAAAATATACTTATTGCCCCCATGCCATATGCGAAAGCATAATTTTAATATATTTAACCTCTGCCTAGGTTATAGGGTGTGGTATAGAATTTAACTTCAAATTACTGTTATGTTCAATAATGTTCGTAGTCTTTTATAAAATCTCTCCTATAATAAATAAGGGTTGCAAAATAAATTATCCACTGGTCTAAGATCTGCTATGTTAAAGGTGTCATAGTCTTTTATAAAATAGGGGATGGACCGTAGAGAATAAATCGTAGCCTCATGCACTATGTGGGTGTAGTGTTGGAAGGCGTAAAGGGCGTTGAAATCTACAATATGGAGGTCTTTTATGTAATAGATAAAATTCTAATTAAATTTACAACAACCCCAGGTGTATTTAGGGGGTTGGTTCGTAAACAAGCCTCGTACTCTTTTATAATACGAATTAAATTAAATAGGGAGGCGAAAAATACATTGTTCATTACCCCTTATGCCATGTTAATTAGAGGTTCATATCTCTTCTATGTTAAAAAAGGGGGTTGAAAAAGAGGTCGTAGTCCATCTCTGCTATGTTAAATAAGGGTTGGAAAACATGTTCGTATTCTTTTATAAATCGAGGTTGCAAAATATGCTCGTAGCCCTTTATAAAACAGAGGTTGAAAACAAGGTGTTCCATTTCTCATACCTGGACGATACCCATGACACAATGTATCATACAGCCCTAGACAATTGATTCCTAGCTATCAGGCGTCCTAGGATAAAAAGAGGCCATTTTTGAAAAAACCGCGTCAAGTGCCACCCCCTACTTTACCCCTATCTTAATTTCTATTTTATAATTTAGATAAGTGTCCAGTTACATTATGAACACACTATAGTGACCACTAATTTAAATTTATATTGCTGTGTTATCTAGCGGTAGGATGAATTCGAAGAGAAATTGAGAAAACATATGTTACAAATGTCGAAATCATCGTTCCGGGGTGACTATCAACAAGACTTGAAGCCGGTTGTCTTATTCAGTGCTGCTCCGAAAACCACAACGCCACAAGGTTTCAATAAGCTGTTTGGAAACATGCTAATTGAGGCAAATTTAAAATTCCAAGAAGAAAAGAGACATCTGTTTTCTTCCCTTCTCCCCTAATCAATCGATTGCTTAATCAATCATAAGTGAGCAGAAGTATCCCCCAATCTCCCCAAAAAAGAGATTTTAGGCAATTAATCTTTGAATGTTGTCACTTTCCCACACAAAAACTTCAACTACGACCCCTTGGCTTATTAAAAGGTAACTCTTTGACCTGGTAGAGAAGGGGAAACCTCTTAAGCGTTTGAAACAGGAAGTCTCTGGTCGGGGACGAATGTGGGGAAAATTGTGTCTGGCCAGAAATCTTAATTGTTACTACGTAACACATACACCATCTGTTGTGACACGCGCCAGCAACATCTTTAATTTTTCGCAGTGTTTGAGAAGATAGGAGGAAATGAAAACCTTGTGTTCTTCGAAGAGAGAGATTTTACAAGTCAAATAAAAAGTTTTTGATTTGCATGCAATCTTTGTTGAATATTGATACAGTGAGAAGAACATTAGCTTGAAAACGGGGACAGTGAGGTTTGACACGAAATATGAGAAGAATATTTCATAGTTAGGATAAATATCCATGAATATCTATCTAACGATGGCTTTATATAAGGAAATATGTATATATATGTTTAATATATCTGTTTGCTACTATCTCTATATACGAGATACAATTTTGTACCATATTTATCTCGAGAGAAGACAAAGCTTACGTAAGTGACCATGATTTTTATTCTTGAGACGTCGAAATATGTATAATATATATGTAGAACAATGGGATCCGAACCGCAACAAGTAGAATCTATCCTAATATTTTGCTTCTGAGGTGTAAGCAAAAGGTAATTGAAGAGTCGACATGTCTCTTAAGACTTTTAATGCCGAAATTACTGCAATATCGCTATCTGAGGGCTAGCTATCGCACCGAAAGTGTATAAAGAAGTTACTTTATGTGTACAGAGCTATTTTAACTTGAAATATCAGGTATATATTGGCTCGGATGGTATGCAAAAGCTATGTGAGAGGGTTCTCGATGCTGATTTTAAGTGAATTTATCTTAATATCGGTTGTTTGTTGGTATGAATAGCACACAAGACGCGTTTGAACGAATTATTTGAAATCTGAATTTAGCTTAATATAGGGTGTTCGTTGCTTCGGATGGCTAGATAAAGCATACGAAAGTGTTTGAGAGGCCTTCCGACCTGCAAGTTTAAGTAGAATTTACCCTACTAGCCACTGTTTTGAAGGGTAGTTGGTGCTTCACGCGTGTATAAGAATTATTCGTTGGTGTTTTTAACAGAAAAGACGTCTTTTGAAATAGGAAAATAATGAATTAAATATCAAACTCGTACTTCAGAGACCATATTTACCACGAAAGAGACATTTTAGCAGGTAATCCAAGTAGAAATGAATCTTTGGATTTTATTTAATATCGATTTACCCTCGAAAAGGATCATTCTAACACGAAAGAGAGACTCCATAGTGTAAAAAGTGACAAAATGTGATTATGCTGTCTCTAATGCAAGATTCTCAGATGGAATTTGCGAGTATTTTTTGTTGTTTGTTATCAGGAAGAGACTCTTTGCAGCTAGATAGTCAATATATAACGAGAGAAGTGACATTTGATGTAGAAAGAACTTTAATAAAACACGAAAAGAGACTAATTGATGTAAAACTCGGGGAATTAACACCTCTTCTTTACCGATAGGCAGTACCATAATGATATTTTAATAACCAGAAAACTAGAAAACCAGAGATTTTAACCAGAAAACTAGTCTTTGAGGTACTACTGAAACCTGAAAATACAAGAATAACGCTATATTGGAGGTTAGTTAATACAAAAGAAGTACTTGGACATGAAAATGGCGGTACCAAGGTAGGTGATTGCTTGAATTTGACCACGTGTAATGCAATTTTGTTAATATCGGACATTGAAATAGGTACTTCAACAGAAACATTAAACAAAGAACTTGTATTTTCACGAAAATTATGGTACTAATAGACTCATTGTTTAAATTTTATTGGGAAAGAACTTTTTAGAATGGAATGTACATATCATTTTAAGGAAATGTACTTGCACAATTACATATTAAATGTTAAATCAAGGGTAATAAATCAAAATTTTCAGATGTTCGCGCTTTATTAATAAAAGAGAGAACTCCTAGCAACCAGATCTAGTTAATGTTTAATAAGAAAACTGTTATTTAAAGTAAGGTTGAACACCATATTTGAAGGAGAAAAGGATTGTTTTACATAAATCTAACTACTTTGAAAAATATGGAGAAAAATATATAGTGATAAACGTGATATTTCAAGTAGCTTGAACATGATTTTAGGTAGAATCTACTCTTTGAATTGTATTTTTATGAGTATGTAGCGATTCTCCATGCAAGTTTCAGCAGAAAAGACTGGATGGATAAGGAGACAAGCAGTATTGGAAGTTCATTGAATGAAACGAAAGCTAGAAAGAACTGATTGTAGCCAAAAAGAGTGAAACCACATTTACTCGAAATCTAAGGAGAAAAGTGAGAAAATGATGTCTATAGTAGTGCTTGTTGTGCCAATTCAAGTGTTTTACACCCCATAATTACAGTGTAGACTCTGTTTATACGACACGGATTGATAAATCTACCTTCTAGGTGAAATATTCATGACTAAAGGACTTTTGTCATATTAATAAATTAAACTAGGTATACAATCTTTGTATGATGTTTTGTGTACTATATTAAGTTACATAGAGACAAATAGATGCGATAACAAGACATTATATTTACTTTGATGTCTTCACTGCTAGAATCGTTGGCACTATTACGAAATAATATTTCTTAAGTTTACGGGAACCTGACTGGTGATTGTTGTCAGTTGATGGAAGAAGCTCTTATCGCATATGTCGACTATGTTAACAGCGTTTCCATCTTAAAATAATTTTATAAGTTACTCTGTACCATTTGTATAGTAATTCGACAACGAAAACAAGAGTTGCCACCTTATACAAAACTTTTAAATGTTTCCAACCATCAATTATTTTAATAAAATGATGTCACCTAGTTTTCTTATCTGATATATACACATTTTTAGACTGCATTTCCAAAGCCAAAGTCTATTACTAGTATTGTTAGATCACATGCCTCGTAGGATACGGACTGTTGAAAAAGTAATGTACTTAATGTAAAGTATCCAAACTGGAACTTAGTGACTGGAAAGTGCAAAAAATTTCAAACCGTTGACCACCATGTATAATACACTGGTGTCGTGCTGGCTTGCATAACCAGTAGGCTCTATCAATAACATAGTATATCCTTTAAACATTTTGTGAGTTAAGGACTAAGCAAACAAACACGGCCATACTAGGTAATGAAGTCATTTGAATTTTAAATAATCTGATTGGTTGATGAAGTCAATAAATTGGAATGATGATTTGATTTTGACTTAGTCTGCTACAGCTGAATCAGGAAACAATGGCTAGTTGTGAGTGTGCTTTCGCCGAGGTGGCCGCCGAGTGTGTGCTGGCAAGTCTTAAAGAATGGACACCTTGCTTTAGAATAATTTGTGATAACTGCTTTCACGATATTTCCTTTGACTTTGACCATGAATGTGTAGATTTAAGCAAGGAATTACTCAACTTCGTATTAAAAACTTTTAGCAACAAAGAGCTTCACACCTTTTAATTTCGAATATACACAAGGACTGGAGTTTGTATAGGAACTAAAACAACTGATTTGCACTAACAAGGAAATTTTTATTTTTGCTAAGATATATACAAACTATTGAATAGTGATGTATTTCAAGATAATTGATACAAATAATGCTGAAATAAAAAATCCACTGGTATAAATTATTCTGTTTGAAGACAACTAATACAAAATACTGATACATAAATATTTTTCCTGTACACTGAAAAAGTTATTATAATAGAAAGATACCAAGAATTCTGATTTGCATTTTTATTTCATAATCCTTTAAGATCTTTACCTTATAGACAATATTTTTTCATAACTATTAAATAAAAATTCCAAACTATTTATCTTTTCAAAAAAATTTCACAAAAAAGTTTTCGTAAGAAAATAATTTTAATAACAAAAAGTTTTCAGTTTTAATTTCACGAAAAAAATCCTTAGGAAGAAATTCCATAAGAAAAAAATTATAAAAAATTGCAACAAAAGAGTTTTAACAACGATAAATAAAAAAATTGTAACAAAAATATCAAAAAATTGCAACAAAAGGGTTGTAACAACAATAATTTAAAAAATTGTAACAAAAAAATTTTTAAAAAATCGTAACAGAATTTTTTGTTTCTGTTTTCAGAAAAATTTTCATATAAATTTTTTTGAGATTTTCCTTTACAAAAGTTTGGTTGTCCATTGTATATTTTGTAACTTGTACGAAAATTATTCACTGGAATATCCATATGGAAGAGTAGAATAATCTTCTTTGTTTAAAGGTTTATGCTTCCTCCGCTTATTATTGACCATTAGGTGTGTTTTGTACTGTCCTTTGGAAACGATTTTGTATCCTGGTTTGTGCAAGAAATAGTTAGGACTCAAGATTTGGCAACTATCATATTTTTCAGTGACCAAATTGAAATAGTGCTCGTTATTTATTTT
>JAGDQP010073325.1:0-10400 GCA_022664845.1 Lepisma saccharinum | reverse complement strand
TATTTTTAGATTTTTATCTCGTCCAACACATCACTTGTGAAAGTCACAATATTTCAATTCTGGCAACTTTGGACACATTTTTAACCTAGAAGGAAATAAATTATTTGCCAAGTTACTTACTAGGCTTAATATTCAATACACAGTGATATACTACGACAAATTACAGGTTAAAATATCCAGTACAAGCACATTTAAAACATTACCAAAGTTGCAGAATCAAACAATCCCGCATATTAAAAGACATGCGCCGCCATACTGCCGTTCAAAGACACGCACATGCCCGATGAAAAATGGCTGCTACGATCGAATGGTGAGAGGAAACAAACTGTAAATTTACTTTTCGTCTCTGCTAACATGATAGAATGCAAATTTTAAAATTAGTGCAGCTTTCATTTATGTCGATTCATTCATGTGTCGATTTCATATGGAATGACCCAAGTAATGTGTGAGTCAACTATGCCTACAATTTGACGCATCGTTCATTGGATGACATAGCGCTGTTCACTGTTGTCCATTGTTTTACAGCCACATGTGGCGTCTTTCTTCTGTCTACTCGCTCGTTAACGGTTATTAGGTATATCTAAATGTGACATTACAATCTGTGCAACCACATGTTAGTACTACTGCGTGACCTTTTGTTCATATAAGTATCCTTCCTTCTTTCTAATTTATACTGTATACACGCATAGCCACTCACGGCGAAAATTTCCTCTCTATCTCTTTCCTACTCCACGCCGTGACCACTCCTTTGGTGAAAGCTTCCCAACTTGTTTATTTGTGTGTGTAGTGTTTTACTGTTTTTGAACCTGTTGTTATGTTCTGTACTCGTAACCGTCTACAGGGTGTAACATACATCTCTTACTTGCAAGGAATTAGGTATACAAATATATTGCACACTCAAGTATTTATTACTATGCTAGGTATCAGTTGGTAGTATTGTTATACCAAGTAGCTACAAGTATCCTAAGTAAAGAAACTAGTTGGTTAGCTCGTTACTGTTTTTTACTTCAATTATATAATTATACAATATAGTTTAAACCGAAGCTGTTATGAAACAGTGGAAATATTGAAGTTAATGTGAAACAGACCAATGCCTGTTACACTAAAAGCAGAGAAGTGCAAAATAATTTCGTAGAAAACCTGTTCCATTAATTGTAGATTGCTGTACTTTCCATGAATTCACAGTTACTCCCCTAATCCGTTTCTCAAACAAGTAAATTTTTGACTGAAACCCTTTCGCAGAAGGTTTGAAGACTGTCATTGACTGTCGAAATAAAAAACGTGTGCACGAATTGACGGTGGGGGAAGCCAGGGAATTTATCTTCTTTAGTATTTCCCCACTCTCATCCTTCCTACAACTATCCTCAGCCAGGAAAAGATAAGAAATACTCTAACAAAATTTAAATTTTGTGTATGTCTGTGCCCGCATGTTCTTTTTGCAATAATTGTCTCTTGTTGATTTATCATATTTTCAATAGTAATTGCCCATTGCTGATAACGTCGAAATATAGATTCACACAGCAGTAGCCAGTTTTTTAAGGGCCATAAAGTCAATTACTTACTATTTGAGCATAAGCTCAATTCAACATATTATCATCTTCCCTCCTTCTACAATTTCCTCAATTCGAACAGTGTGTATACGTGTTATGCAACATTACGTATATATGCATTGTGAAATGAAAAAAAAAAAAACGAAACCCGTTAGAGTTAACGATGTTCGAAGTTCAACCCAGTTTTCGAATATACTTTGGAGCTATTATGAAATACTACTGTAAAACAAGGAGAGCATTGGTATATCATGTTAAATAATAACAAGTAAGGCTTACAGTTTTAGAGATATCAGTGACAAAGTTGTACTCTTGTAGTCTATCTATTGTGAATTCGCAATTCTGTAGCAGATAAAAGGGATAATATTTGGGTGAAATGTATATCTCAAGTTGCATCAAAGAAGCATACAAAGAGGCATATGTTGTAACTAAAGGAAGATATGGCGATGGTTGCAGCAATACAATAACAGCAAAAGAATGTACAATTCGGTAAATAAACAATCGCTGAGTAGTTCGTATTTTACCAGGCAATACGGAGATGAACGTTAAAGAGTGCTTGACCTGGGAAATGACACAAGATAAAAGCCAAGACCCAAGTGACGTCAGAATGACAATACGTGTCTGACTTGTATCTAGCGAGCTCAAAATTGAAAGTTATTTAAGAAAGGCTTAAATACTGGTGTCGTTAGGCATCAACCCTACACTCTTCATTATTCATTCACACGAATACGATTACACGTTCTCTTTATTGTACGACTGTCATCTGAAAAGACGACCTTGTTCAAGTAAGTTAATTTGTCACTTGGTTCCTGTCTTATTTTGCCTTATGTCATTTGCTAGTACTTTACGATCTCTCGTATGCAGACTTTAACGATTCTTAGCATTTTTTTTTTTAAATTAGGATCCGATCATGTTTCGCCACAAATTACCAATTGCTCTTTATCAATTTGTTGTCTAAATTGAATCCATGAGTTTTTATTTGAGTAACCTCAAGTTCGAACTAAAATAAGAATCAATTGGCTACAGGCTTTCGAATCTAACGGAGCTTGCCCATAAACGATTTGAACTCATTTACGTGCAAGCTCTAGTATCCGTCAATCTGCATCCAAAGTTTAGCATTACTGGGGACAATGGCTCTTTTACAACTAGTTTTAGAAGCAGCATTCGCGAATAAGTTACAATGAATTTCGCTGCTAATGCAATTAACGGGTTCAAGTCACTCCTCACGATGAGGAAGTGTACGCTATATTTCATTTCAGTACTGACTGTAATACGGAATGAGAAGAACTTGTTTGAGAATATTTTGGCAACATGACAGTTCAACAGACGGTGTAAGGCAGTCCGTGGTTACTTGGTAATTGACTGACTGAATACCTGTGTATGTATGGATGTGAGTGACATCAGGTAGGAAAAGATAGTATATAAACACACCGGACAAAAAATTACGGAATCTCACTTTATTGGTTCATATGGGGTACAGTTTGAATCGCACCCTTGATTTTCTTTGTCAATGTGGGCGAGGATAACATTAATTTAAAGTTTGGCCCATTACGTGAACAAGTGTTCCCGCAGAGCGGTCAAATTGGGAGGGTGTTGCTGTCTCTTCTTAACGGCCCGTTCCAGCATGTCTCATATTTTCTCAATAACATTGAGATCTGGCGAACTGGCGGTGCACGCGGGATGTCGAAATTTTGCCTCATGTTCTGCAAACCAATCCTGTACAATTGCAGCTCGGTGCACATTGCCTGGTCGTCTTGATATTGTGGATGTAGAATGGCATTATCTTGGAGAAGCTGGACACATGACAACGCCTCGTTATCCAAAACGTAGTGCATTTTCATGCCATCAGGCATGTGAACTAAGGGACCCTCACCAGAACTTTAAATACACCCCTACAACACTACATTTCCACTCGACCCCTTTTTATAGCCCCTTGCGTTGAAGGCTTTTCCTACCTTCCGCATGACCCTGGAGAGACCATGATTGAAATATAGGCAGAACCAGGATTCGTCTGACCATATGGTGCGTCGCCACCATTCTTTTGTTCAATGTCGGTGTTGCCTTGCCCAACCCCAGCCGATTTTATTTCTGCATAGCAGACAGCTTGGGGTGTACGCTTGCTACACCATGCAGTTCTCGCCGAAGTGTTCGTTTAGAGACTGGATGACTGGGTCTGGCATTGTACTCTTGCAACAATTCTTGCCGGCTTTACAATCGTTTTGCGGTTGATAATCTTTCCGCTCAGACGTCAATGATCACGGTTGCTCATGATAGCTTTTCTCCTACAACTGATCTGTCGAGATTGGTCCCTTCCCCACTCCTTTCATTCCAAATGAACACTACTGAATGTGGACGTGGACACGCCAACGAACTTCGTCACCTACTTCAGAGAATGACCATGTTCACGACCAAAGACAATATCTCCATTTTGCCACTCTGTGACGTCACCTTTTCGACTCATGGTACTACCTTACGCAGTAATAAAACTGATCATGCATGCGCGTCTCACCAAGCTAAAACAATAACACGTAACATACAATACAATACTGTATACACTACAATATGTACACGCATTTTGATATCACAGGGCAGTATAAAATGTTCGTCAGGACGATACCATTCCGTAATTTTTGTCCGGAATGTTTATGTAGTACTCAATTCAAGGCGGTTGAACAGCATATTATTATTTATTTTTTTAACTAATAAATTAACTTTAAAAATTGCAACAAAAAGTTTAAAAAGTAACATAGAAGTTAAGAAACATTTCCTGGAGATCTTAACCTTCTTCAAGTCAGCACAAAATTATCACTGTTGAACATACATTAGACAAGTGTTCTGCCTTATCATCGTGCTAACGTCAAGATGGTTGTAACCTATTCAAGTTTCCTTAATTATATTGTTCTTTACTTAAGCTTTACTTCAGAAAAGTTAATTTATTTTTCCTTTGAAAACTTTTCTTCAGTGCTCCCATGCCTGGCGCTCTGAGGTGCACTCAGCCTCCTATCAAACTGACTACCAGAGTGTCCTTGGTACTCCTGGTCACCTTGGAAGGTAAAGGCGGTCGAGTGTGGGACTGACCACCCCACCTCACTTCGTACAGTAAATCGAGAATATGTGAGGCGCTACCTCCACATTTCCCATGCGCCATTCATGGCGCGTGTGCGTATAGCACAGAGGATAGCTTTACGTTTTTAGTCTTGTCCATAGGATACGATTGTTTTATTTACATTTCTAACATTTAATCAAATCGTTCCAACATCTAAAAAAATCCAAACAACATAGATGTTGTATGGGTTGCATTAGGTGATAGGAATCATCACAATCGATAAATAAAGCCAACAATTGTACTAAAACGCTTTCTCTTTTTTAATTTATTCTACTTTCTAAATGTATCTTAAAAGATAATACAACGGACCACACGGGAAGGTCCTCCGCAAAATGAATTACGTTTTATCACAATACCAGCACCCATTCACAACGTGCCTGAACAAAATATACATATACATCGAACTGAGATTCTTTTTTTTTTTTTCATATCGGTTAATAAGCTCAAATAAGACGCTCCCTTGTGTTGACTTCAAATCAGACTAGAACAGCTATACAGAAGGAAAATTTACAGTTAAGAGTACAGCAAAATAAAGCAATGGAACGCTCGTCCTTCGTATATTAGCCAACCCAATTTAACTTCGAAAATAGATCCGATTGATTAGTAACTATTAGCTCATATAGCTATCAAGGGTTGGACAAAATTATATGTATAGCCTCTTTTAACAATACTAGTTCGTTTGCCTCTTTTCCCTCATGAAATGTTAAGCACTGCAAACTTTTGTACAGTGAAAAACCCGTTCAACTGCCATCAGCCGTAAGTACATTTCTGGACTTCGTGGTATTGTGCTGATCTGCAGTCATGACACACTTTAAAAACTTCCAAAGAGCGTAAATTGTTAATAATGGGCTAGTTGGCGCGTCCGAATGAAAGCTGCAAAGTTATATTGGACATATCCGGAACCAATGTGTCTAGCTAGTGTCATAACATTCGTGTTAGTGGCGAAACATAATAGTAATAGAAAAACACAATAGTAGCATTTTAATATCCCTATCGTTTCTGCATAGTAGGTACTAACAGAACTTTTAAAAAAGGAACAGGATTTTTCTTTTGTCCCATATTCCTGAACCTACCGTCTGAGACGGTTTGTTTTTTGCTTCCTTCCATCTAAGAAAATCAAGTAGAAATTACGCCAGTGACCCGTGATATTCTGCTGCTTGTGAAATATTTCGAATAGTATTTCTGTGTATGGAGTTAAAGGACAGCTTATTTTGTATAGAGAGTTTTACCTGAGTTGGTGAATTTACTCGCATTTCTCTTCGAAGAGGTTTAGAAGGTAATGCCAGGTTGTAAGATACCTCATTGTACTTTGATTAGTTCTGAGATTTTGTATGCTGTTATTAACTCGGTGGTTGTTTTGGTATTTACATTTGAACAGAAGTTTAAAAATATTTAATTTGTCTCAAAGTTACAAAGTTTGGTCCTAGGTATGTTGCTGTGTTGGGTTTAGAGCTAAAGCAATTTTAATAGCCTTCCTGTCGGATATTTTATTTTCTCGGTTGTTTCTTTGGGAAGATTGGGTACTATGGATATTCCATATTCTAAAGAGACAAAGAAATAATTTTTGACAAATAAATTCATTGTTCTCGGGTATCCACATACTTTTTTGTGGCAATCGTCTTTGAAACATTTATTATTCTAACGCTTCTGCGTACACGTACATAAAGTAACGGGTTCATGAATGTGCATTTAGAAAAAATAAATCCACGTTGGACCAGATTTCACCTTGGCACAAATATTAAAGAAGAAATGAGAATACAATTGGTCGGTTGTTCACCAGTTGTTCATTGATTTTAAGAAACCATGTGATTATATCAAAATGGAAAATTTATACAATATCCTGGTATGATTTGGTATTCCGAAAAATCTTGTTCAGCTACCCCATATGCAGAGTACTGATAGGTAATAATAATACGTCATATAATTTCGAGAATCGTAGTGGATTGAAACGAGGTTATACCTTTTCACCACTACTCTTTACCTTTGTATTAGAATAGGTGATTCTAAAAATAAGAGAGAACAAAAAGGAACTTATACTGACTGGATGATTTAAACTAACTATTCGTATACGCGGTTGATGTAGATTTAATAGGGAACGATGTAAAGGCAATACAAAGTAACACCTTTATCGAAGCAGAAGCTTACGAAAAGATAGGCTTACAGGTGAACGTCGAGAAAACAAAATACATAACACGCCGCACACAGGATGAAGGAAGTAAAAACATAACAGTTGAAAATGAGATCAGAGAGAAAGTAAGCAAATTTAAATATTTGGGAGCTATAAAATACCATCGCAAGGGCTAATTGAAGTTAAGCGGTTCGCTGAGTACTGCTCATTTCTTCAAATCATAGGAACGAGATAAGAAAACTGACACGTATCAATGAGTGTCAAGAGTCTCTTTAAAATCATGTTTCCTCACGTTTCCCTTGTTATTGATAATCAAAACACGCTTTCTATTTTGACAAACGTTTGTTTTTCCCCTCCTTATATTGCATACTGAGGAATGAATCACTGCTCGTTGCAAACCTATGCAGACCCACAGACCCTTTAAAAATTTTATCAGATATTTTTGCTTATTCGGCTAAGATATAACATTTCGCAACACTTATCAATTCCAAAGAAACTAGTTTATTTTGAAAGAAAATTTGTTGAATTATAGGATTACATTCTCTGTACGGATCCCACGATTTAAGGAAATGAACAATAAATAGACTCAAACTTGTTTTAAGACTTTCACAATGTATGTCTGACATTTTACTAATAAAATCATTTTCGGATATTCGCTGTTTATTATTTTGAACCAGACGATCGCTTCGTAAGCCCTTCTGCTAACATCGTCAGGGAATTTTGTTTGATGTTAAATTACAATGAAAATTGTATAAACGTTATAACATTGTTATATAAATTCTACCGGAACATACGCTTAAACTATCGTTACTTATTTTAATTTAAAATTATATTTTGTCCTGGGCAGATTGTAATACCCGTCTGTCTGATTTCGATCTGCCTCTTACACGTACCTCCCACCTATAATAAGCACAAACCCATTTTCTTTGTTTATTGTATTATCAATTAATTCAATTTCCACTGATTCTAGACTACTGTTTTAAGGGTGTAGAATTCGCGTTTCTTCGAACAGTATTTTATGCCTCTCTTCAATCGAGTGCACCGCAACGGTTTACTTTTCTAAATAGCCATATTTCATAGTTCATCCTGCATTACACTGTGCGACCAATATAACACGCGCCGCATTCACATTTTATCTTATACACTCCCGGTATCTAAAGATCAAATGTGTCTGTCCTTCGGGGTTCTGAGGAACTGTTTAAAAAAATTTCCTATTGGGAACAAAAACACATTATACATTATACCTTTTAAATTTCCTGTTTAGTTTATTATGGATGCCTTTCACAAATGGCAACACAGCATAACGTTTATCTTGATCTTCCTCTTCCTCTCTCATCTTCTGTCTTCCTTTAAGCTGTTGATGTAGTGTTCTCCTCATATTTTTGATACTGTATCCATTATTCTGTAATGCCTGGCAAACATGTGATTTTGTTTGTTTGTTTCTTGTTCCCTTTATCTGATATGTGCAATGTCCTATGTATTAATGAAGACATAACTGCATGTTTTTGTTCTGGATGATCGTAACACACTGCATTTAAATACAGGTCCGTACACCTTATGGCCTAATTTTACAAATCAAAATGACCAAAAATGGGAGTTGTCCATCTTTTCCCAGTTCCATCGTGTATTTCTTTCTTTCGTTGATACTATTTAATGCTGAACAATGTTGTAACGTTTATATAATTTTAATTGTAATTTAACATCAAACAAAATCCTCTTGACGATATGAGCAGCAAGGCTTACGAAACGATCGTTGGGTTCAAAATAATAAACACAACGAATATCCGAAAAAGAGTTTCATTAGTAAAATAACTAGACTCAGTTCGCTTTCCGAGATTAAATGTCATTTCGAACTTGTCACACGATATGCTAAGATTACGGTTCTAGAGTCATTGGGTTAAGTCTGTTATTAATTTAAGTTCATTAAGCCGGTTTTCTATCGTCTTTTATTGTTACTACCAGGTCATCTGCGTAAACGATGAACTTGTACGTATGGCTCTAGGCTTACTCTATTGTTATCTGAAAGGTATAAATTGAGAAGAACACAAGACAGGCAACTTCTGAAATTGTGGTTGTACTGAAGTATTCATTGCAAAATCTGAAAAATATTTTTCTCTTTGCTAATTACCCTAGAAGATTCTTTGATAACCGTATGGAATTTTCCGATTATTTAGAATTTTTGGTAATACGTTTAAATCAAATGCATTTTTTATGTCACAGAAAAATGTATGGGTGCGGTGCTTTCTTTCTACAGTTAAGCTGGCAATCGCATTTGAAGTATTCCAGATGTGAATTGCTGTGGAAGAAGTATTCTCTTACCTTTTATGATCCATTCGAGACGTGTTAGTAAACAACTGCAAATAGTTTGCGGACATTGGAGGTTAATGCGATATGCCGGTATGAGTTACTGTCCAACGGATTTTTTCCCAATCATGAGAACTGGAACTATCTGTTCCGTCCATTCTTTGGAACTAAAAGAAATATAAGAATTTTATTGAACATGGTGGAAAGCCACGATTTGCCTCTAAACGGGACAAGTTTTGTAATGTATCATTGGTAATCTTATAGGTTCCCAGTGCATTGAAATTGAAGCGTGCAGAATTTGGACCGTTTTGGTTTTAGAATTGAAAGTGAATAGGAATTTCAGTGGATTAACTGTGCTTATATTGTCATTGTTAGTTATCTTTTGGACAAAGATTTCTTTCCATTCATTATCTAGAACTGCGTGATTATTGTTTGGTGTATATTTCGCCTTTTTTTAAAAGGACATTAATATTTGTAAAATGTTGTAATAGTACCTAAAACTGCTGCCGAACATTACTGATTCATATTTTGAGGAGAGGGGTTGTTGATGGAGGGCAATTTTTTTTCCTCGTGAATTTGTCAGCAATCTTCGTTCCACCAGTACAGGCATGGTATTTGTGCAGAATTTTTCTTGAAGTTAGGAGGACAGAAGGGCATTCTTCTATGTTTTTTACAAACACGCTGTATTCTAGCGTGTTGTAAGTTATGATATTTTTGGTACTTTCTCAGAGATGAAAAATCAAGTAGGAGCTTAAATGTATCCCATTTAGTTAATTTGGTTTTTCATTGGCGTGAGCATTATGTATACTGGGATCTTTTCCCTGGCATGTGTAATGTTGAATGAATTAAGCAGGCTGTCATCACTGATATAGGTACTCTCCGTGCTTTCTCACTGAAAAAAAATCACAAGCTAATGAAGAAGATGTGACAGCTAAACCTACAGAGGTCGGGTTTTTTGCCGTTTCTCGGAAAGGAAAGTAGGTGATTTCGAGTTTAGGATGACTAAATCATTATCTTCCACTCAGGATCAAATAGTGTTTATTTTACGTTTCATTGTGTGTTTAGCACCATGTTGTTTGTTTTGCATTGTTTTAGTATCTCTGTTGTTAATAAAACGCATCATAACTATTCCTATATAACCTTATTAGTGACGCAAGGAGCAAAAGTATGGTTATTATAAAGTAAACAACAGACAGCAGTACGATCTGCACTATTACTGAACTTTTATTCTGAAGACCCTACGAATGAAAATTATCAGTGAAATCATCTGAAAATGATGAGATTACTATATTACTGATGCTTTATTGAGTTTGTA
>JAGDQP010073324.1:0-10401 GCA_022664845.1 Lepisma saccharinum | reverse complement strand
AAATCAGGAAATTAAGTTGTAATTTGCCATTGAGGTAAGGATTGTTTTTCTTTGATTAATCTGCAACATTTTGAACAGAATCATGCATGGCATGAATTCAAACTGCTGAATTAACAAAAAAAATATTTCTAAGCTTATTGCTGCACTTTCAATGAACAGGTTAAAGCTACTGATTTCTTTTATTATTTTGCTAGGATAAGTTTTTCTCGCGGATAGTTATATCTAGAGTATTGAGTTTACAGAATATGACCCGATGGTTTTTACTCAGTCGAAGTGATCCAGACGGTAATATCATGGAGTTTGGATCTTCAATTGGGAAATATGTGGATTTTAGTCTGCTCTCGAGCATCTTGAATAAAGGTTTACAATCTTTCCTTCACTTTCACTGGGCGAATACCGGCAACGTATCACAACTAAGTTTCTGACAGGTATCTTTCACATCACAATTCCCGTAAGAGTGATTGTGGAGGAATGTCTGTCAAGACATAATCCAATCTTGCCAACCCAGCTTACAAAAAAACATAACAAGATGGTTTTGGGTTCATGTACTACATTTTTCTGGCTTAAATAAAATTAAAGTGTAGATTATTTTGTCTAAAAGTTTACACAGACTTTTACCTGGGTTTCTCCATCCTTCTTGCATGTATGGTTTGCCAGGTAAACTATCAGTAATTTTTACAAAATATACAGTAATACATATTCTGTTTTTTGCTCTCTTCCAGAAAATTCTCGCGTTTCTCTATCTTCTTGTTTCGCCTTCTTTCTTCTCTTATACATATTCCGATCCGCGGTAAATATATCCGAAAGATAGAAATCTTAGCATCCACACCCGCGACAGATGCTTTGGTTGCATACATGTAAGTTGGAGAGCGGTCATTCCTCAGAACGGAACTTTCCGAGGGCCCTGACATGCATTTTTTCTTTCTTTCTTTCCTTCTTGTGTAATTGTACGATTCTTAATTCATTACCTTTTCTCTTTTATTAATTGACAGGTAAAGTTAAAATTAAATAATCCTTACATTGTAATTCCAGCACTTGGTTCTACGTCCCACTTTCCGGAGCATTACTTGTCTAGTGTCATCAGCTCTCCTAGAATGAATGAAGTGTGATGCGCTCACGTGTCGAGCCCTGTACAACTACAGCCCATACCGTACGGTCGAGTGGTTAACATAAGATATTTCGGGCAAATGTTGAGAGGCACGTGGATTCGAGTCCCACTTCTGGCCAACCTGATTGAGGCGTTAGAGGTTTTCCTCAGTCTCACCAGGTGAATGTCGAAACATCTTCATTCAAACGTATAAGACTTTGGGCCAAAACCTGCTGGTTCAATCCAGAAAAAAACGTATGTTAAAAATATAAAAGGTAAGTGCATGTGGTGATTCCCACGTGTAAGATCGTCTTCTAACAGCATTTCAACAGAGTTGGACCGAACTGTTTCTATAAAAGTCATATTGATTTCAATTGCTTTCTGGATTAGAATCCTTTCTTTTTAACTTTCTTTGACTTACGCAAATGAAACTGCAGACGACATCAAAACAGCAAGAAAAAAGTAGAACCGATAATTATCTGGGAAGTAATTTAAATGAGGATTGGAAGTAAGCCGAGAGATGTGAAACAATGTCGAAGAAGAGGAATCTTTATCTGTGAACGAATCAACAAAAGTTCAAGAAAATTATTGATTCAATGTTTTGTATGGAGGTTAGTATTATATGGGACTTTGAAAAACAAAGGAAAGAATATTGAAAGCTTTCAAAATGTAAAGATTCTTCTGAGGAATAGTAAAGATAAAATTGAAATGGAAGTTAGATAATGATGATGTGCTGAATAAAGACGAACTAACTTGAGAAAATGAAAAGGAGGAAAGAAATTTCGATAGGGGATTTGAGTACCTAGAGACTGCAGACCAAAGGCTATGATTGAAGATATTAGTGAAAAAGTAAAGAGGAAGAGGAGAGATGCAACTTCTTGACGATATTAAGGAAGATAACTCATATGCTAAGGTAGAAATCGGGATGAATGGAGAAAGTTTAACGTTCCTCGAAGGACCTGCTACTTCGGGATGATGATGATCTTGTAGCAAAAAGTTTTCGTCACGTCTCGACTTAATAATAAGTTAAAACTTATATCTAAAAATATATAACATTAGTTAGGTTTCTAACCCACATCCAAATGCTTTGTAATGCGCATTAAGTCAAAAGAAGACGTTTTGGAATGTTGTTTTAAGAAATATATGCCATCAGAAGAACGTTGATCTTCCGATAAATTTCATAACTTTGTCTTCAATTTATATATTTTTGTTTGTCCTAATTATGTACTTGAATTCTTTCTTATATTTTAAAGAAAATACTGAAGTCTATTTACACACATCTGTTACAGATTCTATCTTCCTCTCTCAGCTGAGGTGGTTAAAATCATTTTACAAGACGCTTGACAAAAATCAAGGGAAATAAATTTATCAAACGACAAAATTTAACGTAGATTTTATTTATACAGACATGAAAAGAAGTATGTTTGAGGTGAGTTCTATACTTACTAGCAGTTTCAACATTTGAAGATATTTGGTTTTTTGTACTAGGCTAGTGATAATTCCTCCTTTGCGGATCATAACTTTTTAATGTTTTCAATCAAAACTTATAACTTTTGGCACCTTTGGTATGTTACAAAGTTTCTGACATTACTGCAACCGACGAAAGTAGACTGGATCGAGAAATCGTAGCTCAGTTGTTAGAGTAACCGATAGTTCTTAGAAACAATTTCAGCTGTAACCCACACTACCGTAGGTTTCTCAAGAATGTTTTTGTTTCACATCAGGCAAATGCTGGGTTAGAACATACAAACTACACCCTTGCCAACAACTTTGCAACATTCCTGCCCTCACCTTATGCCAACTTGAGTCTGTATTGTGTAAATGTAATAAATGCATTGAAATTCAAACTGAAAATAGGCTGATTTGAACTATAATGGCAGGATTTATTTTTACTTTTGTTTCGAAAGCACTAAATGGCATTTAGGTGTAGTGTGTAAGTTGATTACTGCCGAAACGTTAGCATCATTATTTCAATATAGGGTTAACTTCATTAGTTATTTGTAGTTCTAATAGACAGCGTAATCATATTGAAAAATCGTCTTGAGTTAGATTATAGAATAAACCTAAGGAAATTGAGAAGTATTTTTAAATCTCCAACGGCCATTTTTATTATTTGAATTGTAGAAAATATATTGGCGGTTTTTTTCTTGTTTATGATACATTCATTAAGTTAGACTTTGCTCAACATCAATTGATAAATTTATTCATGCAAAAATTTAACGAGCATCTAATTATGCAACGATCATCTAATTAATAGGAGATGCCAACAATCTCCTATTAATATTTTTTCCGAACAGAAATTTTAAGGATGATACTTCTAATAACATACAGACAGAATTGATGCAACATGTCGAGTAACAAATAGACGACATTTCGTAGCAATTGATAATTAATTTCCACTGAAAGTCCCCATTTACCAAGAGACACAACGACCTCACATGAAGTACTGTATGTAGTCCCTGGAAGGTATTGTGAGTTTTTGAGCGTATCTCTTTGTTGGCTTCTGGTCCAAAATGAACAACTAGTTCATATTTACCCTAGTTCACATTAACTAGAAATCGTTTTCAGATCACTTCTAGCAAACTGTGCCACTACATATGACTTTTATTTCACAGCAAATGAACGTGTTCTGTAAAAAATTGGGTATCACTACAATAGAAGTTCATTTGTTCTTCAACTAGAAACGTGATGTAGTTTATATAAATCTCCTTATAGTTTACTAAAAAAATTTAAAAAACTGGGACATATTGCGCATTAAAAATATAATTTGAACTTCAATGAAGTTTTCATATGAATTTAAGTTCGAAATTCACCAACGAAGTTCTAAACTTGGTTAACTCTGTCTCCAATCCTTTTATTACTTTTGTTCTTTCTTTCTGTGATTCGACTTTATATTCTGAATATTAAAAATCAGTTATTCTATAATTCTTTCTCATTGCCTTTTTCCTTCAACATCATTTTTTATTACATGCTTCTATTTAATTTTTTGCGTTAATGTTGTAACGAGTTTCGTACTACGGAAAACCATTAGATCAGTGGACCAATCGGTTCTCTATAATGAAATCTTAGGTTATCAAGTTCTCAAATAATTCTTCGATTGTATTATCATTTTTATTAGGTATTATAAGGTACTCTCAAACTGATACCTCTACACAAAGTGGTAATTACGTATTATAAGGTACATTAAAACGGATTCCTCTCCAAAATGCAGTTTGCACGAATTAGATGAAAAACGTAATTTTCCTTGAATCACTTATTATAGACCAAATCTTTCTTCATCAATTGCGGAAGTTGTATTCAAATATTAAGTGTTTAACAGTTCTTCCACGTTTTTTTTAAGTTAAACATTTCTTAAGTAATCCATGTTTCCTACAATTGCAGTTAAGTAATTAATTGTTTCAGTTGTTATATAGTCCGAATTTGTTTAGATTAAAATAAGATGGTTCGGTGATAGATTTGGGAGCTACCTATTGGACAACACTTTATATATTCATAAGTAGTTTCTTACCTGTAACTTTTTCTAAGTTATTAACTTACATATTTGTGGACATGGTTTATTTAATCATCAATATAATTCGTCTTTCGAAATCCACGAATAAATTAATTAATTGTATAATGATTTAAAATCTGATTCTTCTAAATCCAAGTCTTATGGCTAGCATAAAAGATTTACATATAA
Source organism: Lepisma saccharinum (assembly GCA_022664845.1). Lineage (NCBI taxonomy): Eukaryota > Metazoa > Arthropoda > Insecta > Zygentoma > Lepismatidae > Lepisma > Lepisma saccharinum. The sequence goes on along the minus strand of JAGDQP010073324.1, from coordinate 5,635 downwards.
CTGAAATTCTGCCATAGTATGCGCACCTGGGCCAAAGGAACATTTTTTTTAAATTCTGCAGTACAAATAGATATTGAGTGTGAATTTGTATCTGCTCAGAGAAGAGAGAAAAGAGAAATAAAGTATAGACCATTTTCAAGCACAGATCTAGGTGTTGGTTCGGTGATAGGTTTACGGGCTTTTAGGGTGCTCCTTTTAAGGGACTCCTGAAAAGTATACATATATATGATTACGCTTAAAATTATATAACTTCTGCATAAAAATCTGAATTTCGGGGCATCCAGACTCCCGGATGCACATACTAAATATCTCATTATAATGTTGTTTTACTCTCTTATAATTCACGAAGTAATTCTGCACGTCCATTAGAGAAAATTCTGGAATTTGTTTTAAAGGGTTTATAAACATATAAGCACTAAGCAGTATTTACTTCACTTCGCAAAACTTCCTAATTAGAAACCTCGGAACCTCCACAAAGGTGCTGTATAATCTAGAATTGAAAAATATCTCTCTCTCCGTCTTCCTCTCTCTCTCTCTCTCTCTCTCTCTTTCTTTCTTTCTTTCTCTTTCTCTCTCTTTACATCACCCTAAACTATATACATATATCTATTCCTATGACCTATCAAACAATTTATTTAGTAGAAAAACAAAGTTTTAATACTTGAAGTAATTACTCTTTGAATTTCTAGCCTATTAAATTTTCTCTTCATTCTAATGTTTGGAGTTTCCTCTACGTTTTCCACCGGGTAGTAATCTTGTATGTAAAACATACAAAATAAGATCCAGATATTAACATATAATTCATTCTTTAAAAGTAGAATCTTTTGATATTTTACAATTAGATTATTCCATTTGCCATTTAGACGTATTTTATACATAAAGGAAATATCATTCTTTGTTCGAGTACTGCTAGTTTCTTTTCTCTATCCAGGAAGCCGAGGCATTAGGGCAGAAATGATTCCTGACAATGTGACTGGAAAAGCGAGAATGTTCCAACCTGATAATTTTCCGCCACTGAAGAGGTGTTGTGTCTCGTTCAGGTTGAAACAAAATTTAATCGATACAGTTGAGAGAGAATATGGGATTTTAATTTTCTGCAAGGTTTCGATTTTAGGTCGATATATTCTAGGAACTTTTCTTAGTGTAACTCCTGCGAAAATTCCTGGTAATCCAGCTGTTCCACTTCTCTTAGTTCCCCGGCTTCATCTTTACTCAAAGCATCATATTTAACTTATATATCACAACATATTTTGTTTCTTAATTTTCTGTTATCAATAATTTCTTTTAGTAAATTTTACCCCTATCTTCAGAACATCATAAACACCTAACATGACTTATTTTAATGTGTCCGATAAGGAAAGTAACAAGTGAAAGCAATTCAGTAATATTTAGAATATACGGACTTTCATTTCATATTTATGACTTTCCAAGATTTTTTTTTTCAGTTTTATCAAAAGAATGCCGAAGTGCTCTAAGTCTTTGATTCCTACATTCCCTGGAAGTGTGCTCGTCGAGGGATATTATTATTCAGAAATGTAACAAATTTGGGCCACAACCGCTTGTTTAGTCCATAGAAATTAAAATTATTAAAGTGAAATAATTGCCTAACAATTATTTTAAATTCGAAGATTTGTTTATCACTCTTGAATACCTTATATATTCAAAATCTTGCTTGAGAATTTCATTTCACTATCGCTCTAAAATTATAAGTAGAATCAATTAATGAGTTTCTGATTTTACATGTGACAGAAGTGACTTTTCTCCTAGTTAATATCCGTTTTGACTGCAAAATATAAATTCAGAAATGACATTACAGATAATCAACTCTTAGAGGCTTTTAATTAACATTGTTATGTTTTCCGGTAAATGAAATTAACCAAGAACATATTTATATCTCGTGTTACTTAGGAGATTGAATGTATTACATTTACTCGTTTTTGTAATAAATTTAAGAGGTACTATTCCCAAAATAGACAACTGCAAATCAATCTGAATTTCAACTTTAATTGTTAACTTAAGATTAATTTTGGGATTTGTAAAACCGTGGTTGCGTATCCACTACTAAAAGCAAAGGTGTTCATCTATATCTGTTAACATGTCATTGTGCATAGCTTCATTTGAAGTTAAGAATTAAGATGTAGTATATTCCTCCTCCACGATTTTAAAGAAAAAAACAATTAGACATTTTCACAACACGTTTCAACAGTAGCAATGTTCATTAATTCTTCATTAGCTTCATTATTTCTTTCGCTTATAGTAAATAATATCATTACCTTAAAGTACTGAGACTTCCAGCCAAATGTTGGGTGGAGCTAACCCAGAATATGTTAATGGTATTTCTCGCAGTTCTTCCTCTCTTGAAGGAAGAGTTTCTAAACATATCGTATCCGCAATCTTTCACACAGTTCTCTGTTATTGCAAGCTTTACATAAAATAAGCCTATTTGTACTCTTTCCGACATGTGCCGTCCGCGTAGCAACAACAGTTTCTATCCAGTAAAACACAAGCGCATATGCGATATCCAGTATTATAAACATTAGTCACTTTTTTCTGTAACACACCTTTTTCCAGTATACTATATGTACTGCTTCTATTTGTCATTTTAGATCCCTTTTCAAGTTTACGAACGCCAACCACTTGCGTGCTACAGTCAAATAATGTTACCACTAGTAATCAGTCACCCGTTACACGTTCATTGAACTCTAGAAGAAGTTTCGTATTATAATCCATGCACAAAATCTATGAACGTGGCCTTGTCAAAATGTGCAGCTTCCGTTGAAGAGTTACCAGACTTAGGCTCCATTACTTCATCAATGTGCAATGCGAAAATCATTGGCCAAATCTCCTTGAAGAGATTTAGAGATATTCCTTCCTTCACAAGATTAAGGGATGTTGCAGGCGTTGGAGGATTTCTTATATTCAGAAGCTGAAGACCCATGTTATAGGTTAAATTCTTTAATTTATGAAAATGCATTGGCGTTTTCAAATTCATCGACAACCCTCAGAACTTCAGATTTCGAAATCTTTTTTCTGTCCATATAGACCTTTATCTCACAAAATCCTCCTTCAGAAATTTGATGTTTTGCTCTTAACTCTGATCAAGGATCACAAGGGCTACCTTCTTCCCACCACGTTCCCTCCAAAAACGTTCATGGACGCTTGGACATGTATTTGCTAGACGTGCCTTATCTTCCAAGAATACAGACATTCATCTAGCATCATGTGTGTGGGCCAACACAAAATATCATGCTGTAATCTTCTCGTCTAAATGTTCTGAAATATGTTATTTGTTTTGAAATTGATACCACAATGTCGTTAAGATGGAGTATGTCTTAATTATCACCATCATATTCACGCGAAGGTGGATGCACAACCATATGGAGACCTAATGTATATACGATCAGTAGAAAAAACCCTTCGGGGTAAAGAGAAGAGTGACGCAAGAAATCTGCTCACAAAAGAACTGCTATCCATTTTCCGAGTGACTTTGTTTGTGTCACTATGGCAGAAGTGTTTCCTTTCTAATAAAATTAATAACATTAAGAAACTTAGTCTCTCTTCCACCATAGTAACACAAAGTCACTCGCAAAATGGATATAACTTCTTTCGTGAGCAGAATTCTTCTGTCACTCTTCCCTTTACCCCGAAGGGGCTCTTCTGCTGATATCACTTATTTTGTAAGGCCCCGTGTCTCGAAAACGGTAACTCATATAAAAAACAAGCATCAATTTGCCTCTACGAGGATCACAATTGACCCCAAAACCCCCCTGAAAGCAGCCATTTTGGGCTAAAACAAAAGGACAAACAGAATGATAGAGGTCCTTTTCTATCATTTGTGAAAATTCTGTGATTTGGCTTAAAAGGTCATAAATTGTGAACCTCTTCATCAATTTTGACGTGCAACCCACCGTTTGAAAGGTATTGAAGCGTAGATTACGATTCCGCAAGTTTTGTCTCCTATATGGTATGGGATCAGTGCTATCATCAGAAATGTGAAATTTTCAAACAAAATTTAAGCCGCTCTAGGGGTCCCAGGAAGGTCCTACCGACCCATTTTTTTCTGTGTTTTAGTATGGCAAAGAGGTTTCTAAAGCGAGTTCAAGCATCAAAATCGAGCTTATAGTTCGCTATATCTGAAATTAGCTGTATATATGTGAGTTCCGCTAAGAGACTCGTTTCTTAACGTCACTCAAAGAACTACAGTTCTTCATTATCTATACTTATAGCGAAGTACACTGAATAATTGAGGGATTGTGAACTTCGTGCAAAGTTTATATGTGATAAGCCATTACCTATGGTTATAAGGTATTGAAATGATCTTGATGTAACAGTTGATCTTGATAATCACCAAATTGAGATAGGAGTTGTAAGGGTGAGACAATTAGGGTAGGAACGATAGCTACTTTTATTATAAAGCTATCATATCTTATTATACAGCCTCCCCACAGCAAAACATTAAACATAAAAGATTGTTCTTAATTTTCTTGCGCTTTTGATATGTACATTCAATTGTATTTATACTTGGTAAGTTAATTACGAATACTACAATTTATGTTTAAGATATATGATTGAAACAATAGAGCCAACAAGTGAGGACGAAATTACCCAAAACCGGATTTTTAATAGGAAATTACCCGGAAATTTCCTTTCTTTCACCCCACACACATAATATCCCCATGCGAGTGGTGTCACTCGAAATTATATTCAAATATGAACAAAATGACATACGAATCGCAAGTGTGCGACAATTCGACCAAACTAATCATGACCTTGACACTGACTCACATAACTGATCACAGAATTTGGTTTGTTTTACCAAAATATATTAAAGCAGTGTCATTAAACACTATTTTAGTGATAATGGGACTGAGATGGAACATTGCATTTCATCAGTCGGTGGTAATTTTGAATTTTGGGCACGCGTGCTACCAGAGGTCCATCTCAATATTTTTGGAAACTTTACGTCCATACCTAACAGCATTCCAAATTTTAAAACTTGTTAGAAAGTTCACGACTCCTCAATTCTTAAGGGTATCCCCGCCCCGCTACTACATTCAACAAAGAGTTTTGTAGATAACATTGCTAGACTCCATAAGCATCATTTTATGTGCAAAAGTAAACAAACGTTCATAGAAAATAGAAACTTAAAATGTTAAATAATTGGACAACACCGGACTATTACGACTATTATTTTGAGACTATTACGACAATACATTTAATGTTCATCTTCCATTTATATGGAACATTGATGCAGTGTTGCAATGTTGTGCAACTTATTGGACATAGAAAATATACCTCTTTGCCTTTTTCTATTAATTTTGAATGTGCATTTTCTCTTCTGAATCACCACTGCTATAACAGGAAAGGACTGCGTAATGCAGTCTTTTCCTCGCTGCAGATAATGCAGCATGAACCGAAGAAAATCCTGCTGATAATTCAATCGGAATTCTTAATATTTATTCGGCAATTTGTTATACAGGGTAAGTCAAAATGATAGACCCGATTTCATAAATTTATTTTGTGAAATATAATGAACATATCTTAATGTGAGCTATTCGCAAGGAAAGGCAAAAGTTCAAAGTTTAGTTGAGTTTAGTTTATGTCCCGCGTGGTTGCATTGTCTACCGCTACGCGG
>JAGDQP010073323.1:0-10401 GCA_022664845.1 Lepisma saccharinum | reverse complement strand
AAAACAAAGACGCTAGTGTTTGGCGGACTCAACTTGTGTGTGTTTGTAGTTTAATGTCAGACGAACAAAATGACGTATGTGTCAAATGAATACGCTGCGTACTTTTCGCTGGCGCCATCTCTTAGGTAAACCGGAAACTACTTATGCACACACCTGGTATATAAAAAAAATGTTACAACTTTTTCTCCATATATGAGTTTTCGTTGCATAAACCACGTGTTTACGGATATCTATGTGCGAAAAGATTTGACAGATTAGGTAAATTGCATTAAATACGTTTTTCTGCAGAAAATTGTTAATCTTTCAACATGGTCATATTTCAAACAGCAAAATGTTTTCCTTTTATAATTATTCTATTTTACTAGAATGCGTAAGATGCTCATTCCGGTAGAAACAAATACTGATAAAAAAATTTGCTCCCAATGCAAATTTGACGCAAACCTGCAACCTGTCCCTCGTGACTCAATTCCTCTTTTGCACTGCAGCTACCCGAGCCGATACTAGTAAAAAAAACTTCAAGGCATAAGGAATAACTAAAGTGTTACGTAAACTATGACCGATATCATTTTGGAAATATTCGAAGTACCCCTGAATATTTTGTATGTTAGTCAGGGATTCCGCCAGGATTTTCAGTTTAGGGGGTAAAGTCAAAATTGGGAGGGTGTTAGTGGAATTTTACAAGGTTTCTATCGACTTTTGACAGTAAAAAAATTAAGTTGGAGGGACACCCTCCACATGGACACCCTCCACATGGGCAGAATCACTGATTGGTCCCTGATGGGTAAACTACTACAACAGAGAATCGGTTCAAAAACTAAAATTCCCAAACCGTGCCCCTCCTTGTGAGTTAAAAAGAATGAACTCTTCATAGAGTAATTTACATAAGATACCAATTACAATAATGCACCAGCTACAGCACGCTTTCCTTCTTTATACAAAACCACCTTGTGCATACTACAAAATTTAAATCATGTTTCTCTTTGTAGTTGTTTATTGATCAAAGATTAAAGCCTCATTGTTTAAAACAATGTTATCCCCAGTAGCACACAAACGTGTTTTGAAAGTAGGTTTCTTGGTTTGTTTCGCTGATTAACCGTTATCCGTTCAAAAAAGTACGTTGAATTTTAAATCATATTTCAACAAAGACTTGATATTGTTGATAAAATGTTAGTTCAACGTGGATTCTGTAATTAAAAGCTAATTCAATGTCATTAACCATTACTGTCTGTACTCTTTTACATGTTGAAAATATGTTGAATTTGTATCTATATTCCAATGAAAATTTTATTTCGTTGATAGGACGTTAATGTAACGTGTTTTTAACAATTATAATGAACTGTACATTAGATTATCTTTCCAAGTTAATTGAATACAAAATTGTGCTTAAAAGCGAATAGAAAAAAATTAACTACGTTTCTCATGTTCGCATTTGTATGTTCAAAACATATTGAATTTTAAACTATATTTCAACGAACATTTAATTTCGTTAATGCAAAGTGTTTTCAACTTTCCTTTTCAAATATGACATAGATTTCGCTTTATATTTGTTTTTCTAAGGCTACATATAACACTTCTTGAGAAATACAAATTTAACAGTGCAGGGATGTTCAAAGTGTTGAAGAAAAATACGCATAACAAAGAAAGAAGAAGATTATTCTTTATGCTTATTTTTTTACGTGATGATAAAACGACGTATATGGATTTGTGACTGCTGCGTTCAAGAATGTTTTTTACTACCAATAGCATCATCGAACATAAAGGGAATAGTAAAAGATCAGTGACTCTGAAGGCGGCTCCGTGGATAAGTGGTCAGCGTGTCGAGCTACTAACGACGAGTGCTGAATGTTCCAGCTACGAATCCCACAGCAGACGGTTGGATAATTTAATGTAAAATTATTATATCATGAGGAAAAAACAACGAAAAAACGCTACTAAATGTGTATACCAATGAACAGCAACCATTCTGTGTTTTGGAAAACTGTACCCATTTCTTCATAGTCCGCTTCTTGATTTCAACCTGTTTCTTCTCAACTATTATTCAACGTCGAATAAACCGTTGAACAGGCGAACATTTCGGTACCTTTGCAACATTAAACTAATGTTTTAGTACTAACGTATGATTCCCGGATTTTCAACGTACGTGTGCTACTCGTTATCTGTTAGCTATTAATGTCTGAAAAAATTATGCTCAGTGCTATGCACTATAGAGCGAAACACTGAAGATCTTTTATTTGACTAGAAGTCATGCAGTGCAATAACAGAGCGAAACAATGATTTTTTAGATAATTCATTATTATTATTATTAAAGCAGTATTTTTTATCTTGTCGTATGTCAAATGGGTCATTTACTTCCTCGTCCCTAGTCTCAACACTTTCAACCTCCCAGAATGTTCCACAGCATAATTCAATTTATTATTTTCACTTCGATTTTTCACTAATGATGATAAACCATATGTTCTTTGTGTTATTCTTTGTAATTTCAAAAGAAAACGTAAAAGTTTTGTATAAATCGCTCCAAAAATCTTTGTAAATTTTCCAGAAACTGTTCACTGAAATTTATATGCGTCTTAACTCCCAGTATTACGCATACGTTGAAAATAAGTGGATTAAATGTTAGTACCGAAACGTTATTTTCAAGTTGTAAATATATCGAAATGTCCTCCTGTTCAACGATTTATTCGACGTTGAATAATGGTTGAGAAGAAACTAGTTAAAATCAAGAACCGGGTTGAGTTGACCAAAACAGGGCTTGGTTGCCGTCAATTGGTATACACATTTAGTTGCATTTTGTCCGTTGCTTTCATTATGATATACAGTATTAATTTTCCAACAGTAAATAATTCAAGCGTCTGCTGCAGGATTCGAACGTGGAACGTTCCGTACTAGTCGTTGCTAGCTCGACACGTTACCTCTGGACCACTTGTTTCTAAACTGTATTCGCCCTAAACTGGCTTTTCCTTATTTAATTAATTATCTCAATCCTTTCAACTTTACCTTACTGACAGCATAGTTAAAATCACATCCATGCCCGAAGCGGGATTCAAACCTGCGATCCTTGAGTACCAGACTACCGCACTAGCCAGCACGACCACCTGGATCGGCCATCCACGACGTCACTTTGAAACTTACTGCTTCTTTTACGGTATCTATTAGAATAGCCAACCTTGAAAGAACCACAAATCCAGACGCGTCGTTTCATCATGTAAGAATAAGAATAAAGAATACTTTCCTTCTTTCTTTGTTATATGCATTTTTCCTTATTTAACACTTTGACCATCGCTGCACTATTAAATATGTATTGCTTCAGAAATGTAATGTGTCGCCTTAGCATATAAACCGAAATCTATGTCATAGTTGAAAACACTTCACATTTACGCCGTATTAACAAACTAAAATGTTCTTTGAAATATACTTAAAATCAATCTGTTTTCAACATGCAAATGAGAACATGAGAAACGTAGTTAAGTGTATTCTATTCGCTTTTAAGCACGATTTGTATGCAATTAACTTGGAAAGATATTCTAGGGCGCAGTTGAATATAGTAGTTTAAAACACGTCATATTAACGTCCTATCAGCAAAATAAAATTTTCGTTGGAATATAGATTTAAATTCCAAGCGTTTTCAACATACAAAAGAGAACACAAAATAATAATTAATGGCATTCAATTAGCTTTTAATTACAAAATTTATTTGATATCAAATTACAAAGAATCCCATGAAACGAAATCTATACCATAGTTGAAAATAACAGTTGAATTCACGTTGAATTAACATCTTTTCAACAATAGCAATTTTTTGTTGAAATATAATCTAAAATCAAACGTACTTTTTTTCAACCGATAATGTTTAGTCACCGAACTAAACCAAACATCAACGTTTAAACACGTTTGTGCGGTACTCGGGATGTCTGCTCTGGTGTTTATCTTTCGACACTAACCGATTTATCCAGTATCGTTAGGTAGAATTCGATCGTGGAATGGAATACAGAGAGCACTCATTACGTCACATGAAGCAAAATTTACGTTTCAGTGGCAGTCATATTGTGTGTCCCCATTAGAGTCCCTCTATACCGAGTGCTGTGGGTCAGCCGGTGACGTATTTGAAACGCACATTTCTGTGTGACTAAAATGTACAGAACAACACATCTGAGGCATTTTCAAGCATTTTACAATTGTCAATTCGATGCGAAACAGCTGTATTTTTTCGAACAATGATAGGTATTTTGGAGGTTTCATCTGACATTCGTGCTTCTCATTAACTTTCTCTAAACCTAAGAATGAGAAGGTAATATTCGATATAGAGGGTCTCTAAATATGGGGCCAGTAAAGTGGTGGGAGTGGCTCGTTCTTTCGTCTCTTGGCTTCACTCCTCTCGCCCAGGAAATAGCCTCACGCTACCTCTGTTCTATTCTTCTATGATTATAACTTTGGTGTGCACAGGTTGCCAGGAACTGAGAACTAAAATTACTCTTTCTATATAGATACTTTTATCTTCAACTAACTTTTAAACACTTTACTATCTCCTAAAACTCGATCTTCTTTTATTTCTGATGTCTATACACTATTGATATACTATATTAGATATTAGTTATTGTTTCAATGTGCTTGGGGAAAAAATCTATGCACAAGTTTGTCAATGTATAATGTGTATAATATCCCTTTTTCATAAACCTCTGTTTAACAACATTTGGCCATTTCGAGGTTTGTTAGCACAGAATTTTGTGCATGAACATTCAAAATGTTCATGATCCTTCCTAATAATTTGACAAATAGCTTCAACATGTGCACGCACACAATTATTTATCAATATGGTCTAGTGTAAACTCACTGATAAGATAGTCTCGTAAGTTTGTCAATTAGTGGACTCGTATATTTAAAAATATTTTCTGAATGATTCTTTCGTCTTTTAACATTAGCTATTTCCGATTCTTTTTAGTCCTTATTGCTTACCTTTTCTGGCTTTCCTTTCCGTTTAGCTGATAACGAAACTCAAACATAAACATTGTAATTTAATGATGTATAACAGTGAGAATACACGATTTAAATACTTACTTCCTCTCCATCTTCTTTCATCTTCCGTTACGAGATTCTCTTTATTCATCAGCTTTTCCCGCAGTTCCTCCAAATTGTTGCACTCGGGAAATCTTCCTGAGATCCCTGATATAACAATTTGTTCCTTCCCCATTTTGACTTAATTGATCTCCGACTTTATAACGCTAATGATGGTGTGCAACTTCCTACGGTTCGCCTGTTACAGATAAAGAAACAGCATGCTTATAATCAACAATTAAATATGGCACCTGTAATACAATACAGTATCTCATAATATGAAATAATGCCAAAATAAATGTTAAATCAAATAAGATAAGTCAAAAATTGGTTATATCGTGTGTAGGTTTACTTTTTCCTGAACTAAACATCAGTTCCGAGCAATGTACCGGTAATCACCAACTATATTAAGTGGTAGACCGTAGAACCGGATTCTTTGTCTGGACTCAACTTAGATTTGAATGTTGTAATCAGTGATTTAATTGCGACTTCCGGGCTACATTCCTTCCCGAAATCGGAACATACTATAATGATATTGAAATAGCTCTTCTAGCTACTAAAGTCAATACAATTCAATACCCAATAGTGTTCACTAATATTTACTGACCAATTAGACAAGCAGTACCGGTATCTATTTTATGTGTCAGATACTCTGCTGACTGACCTTGTCACAACTAAAACCGAATTAAAACTATTTCAGCGGTGTTTCAATCGGTTGAAGCACTTATCACAGAATCCAATCTCAGACTGCTAGACCTATTCGAATCTACTGCTGTTGCTACAATTTTTAGCTACGCTTCCAGTATCAATAGCCATAAACGCACTCTCCTTCTCTAGGATGAAAAGAATCAAGACATATCTCAGAAACGCAATTGGAGAGGCACGCTTGATTAGGCTATTCATCGTGAAGAAGAAATCAATACCGAGATGGTCATAAATGATCTCGCCAATCTAGAAAGATTCCCAGCAAACCAGGTGACGTTGGCATTTGGTCGGCGAAGGTGAGGCCGACGTTGGGTTTTGGAAAAAGCGACAAGGAACCGATGTCGGCAAGTGGGTGCTGGGTGGGGTTACGTCCCTACGCCGCAAGTCGGGGGACCGACAGCGGCCCGGAAAATGACCCGACGATCAAACGTCACTTATGGGTCGGCGCCGACTTTTCCCCAACTATTTCTCGACTACTACGTCGGTCTAATCACGACCAAAATTCCCGTCTTGGTCGGCATTTGGCTTGCTGGGTTGTTTCCATGATGTAATTGCAGGTACCCTACGTTAAAAATTTGTTTAGCCCACCTGGTATCAACTGGGTTACTGAGACCCATAACTTAATTCACATCCCTCTATACATATGTAAGGAATTTTGCAGGGATTATAAGATATCGTGACTTTGTTGCAGTTTTGCTAAAGATTTAGTTTTGCAATTATCTTTGAGTTTGGGTTTGCCAGTAGTATTTTGCAGAGTATAATAGCATCTGGTACCAACTGCGTCTTTTTGACCCAGCTGCTATTTTGCGCATAAAATATATTTCTATCTACTGTTTAGAAAACTCAGCTTCGTATTATTTTAAATATGTTCGCGTTTTAATTTGTAAATAGTGCTGGAGAATTTTTATTAGTTGCCCTGCAATTATATTTGCTGTTTCTCGTACTGAAAATGTTGTGGTTATATTGTATTTCTGCTCTCCAATAACCGTGATACACTCTAGTTCAAGGCAGCGATAACAGGTGGCGTCCTTTCTTCCCTGACGTCAAATTCTGATGACAACTTCCGGCGAATATTTTCTTTCTACATTCAACGAATCTTCGGTGAAGTGCGGGTCTCCGTGTCAATTTTTCTCTCATCCGAATACGATGGATTTACTTCATTCCCTTAGTTCCCCATACTAGCTAATTACGTAAAGATTAGACCGTGACTTTTTAGGTTTTATAAATTAAATTTTGGGCCCCAAACAAAGGCACTTTAAAATCTCAAATTAGATATTAAAAAAGAAAAATAGGTTTGTAGAATAAATTATAAAATTATATATATTTTTAACAGTGTTGTTAATTTTTTTTTAAAAAATGAAAAATTTTGCAACACTAAAATATATAGAAATACACGCACTCCAACAAAGTGGCTACTAAGTTTATGGAGAAATAAATATCTAAGCTGCCGTAGCTCAGTGGTTGCCGATCCAGGTGGTCGTGCGGACTAGTGCGGTAGTCTAGCGACTCCAGGATCGCGGGTTCAAATCCCGCCTCGGGCATGGATGTGATTTTAACTGTGTTGTCCGCAAGTAGGTTAAGATAGTCCCAATCGTATAAATAAACGCAATGTACTATGAAAGTTAAATAAACGAGATTTTTTTTAAAAACTGGTAGAGCGTTGGCGTAGAATTCGGTAGGTCGTGGGTTCGATCCCAGCGGCCGACCGTCCTGACTGAGGTTTTTCCAGGATTTTTCCTCAGTCACCCCAGACAAATGCCGGGATGACACCTGGCCAACAACTTCGCGAATCCTTTCCCCTTCTCTAAGCCTAAGCTGCCTAAAGGCCTTAAATGAAATTCATTTTATTTTTCTACTACTTTACCACAAGTCGTAAGTTACACTTTTTTAAAGATTTGAGAAACCAATCAGAAAGGTACACTATCTATTTGTACACTTTTTATTAAGAGGCGTTTTAATATTTTTGTTTCTTGGTAAACCTTTGGTTGTTAAAGTTGCACACACTGTCACGTTAACTGTTTCATCAAAATGTTAGGTTAGATATTTATTCTTGCGTTGTATTGAGAGGTCTCACTTTCTAATTTACATCCCCACTCCAACTTCACAACATACAGTGAGTGGCCGTAGTTCAGCTAGTCTAGAGTTGGCTTAACATTCGAAAGGTTCTGGAAACGTTCCCATCCTGACAGGTTTCCCTAGATTTTTTCCGCAGTCCCAACATGTTGATACCCTACGTCATGAACGTCGAATAACTCCCATACAGTCAAGTTATCTATCAGTTCTTCGACACTATTAGGTTTCAATAAACGCATAGTGCGCCCTGCTGAGAGAGGAAGAACCTCTAATAAAATTTCAAGTAAGTCATCTTCTTCGCCATCGCTGCATAGATCCCTATAAGTTTTTTCTACACCCAAGACGAAATCTACGATCGACTTATAATCACTATTTGTAAATTTTAGACTTTTCAAACACCGAGGTTTCATTTTCATCAGTCATTTGTAACTGAATTGGCTGCACAAATGTCTCACAAAGTCACCATAAGTGTGTATTTGCGATTTGACTTAGCCATACCAGCCTAATGCTCTTCCGGTCAAACGCCTAGATGCCACGAGCAACCGGTCTGCATCAGATAGCCTAATGAGTTCAAAGTTTTGTTCCAGACTTTTAAGAACTCTTGAGATATCAGAGTCAGTACTTGCCCCGAGAAAGTGGAAAAGTGAGCAAGGTCACCTAGCTTGAGAGACTTTGACATTACAACATTACTTGGCTCGGGACCTCTCACTTCCGTCGGTACCTAGCCACTAGCCGCACTTAACCTCAAAGGGTCGCGATCTACAGGTTGAGCGACGTTGCTACAACTCTGAACCCGAGAATGAAAAGCGTGTTGGTCATGTGAGGTCTCTGATGGATCGCACCCAAATTGGAAATACACCCAATGCTGGCAGGAGCCGTAAAAACAAACGAATGCGGTCGTCCTCCAGTCGTTCCAAAAGTCCACACACCGCTAATTCCAGTTGTCACACGTGAGTCGGTACTCACTGTGGTAACCAATGAACTGGTTGTGATAGTGCCCAGCTGACACCACAGGAGATCACTTTTGACCACGGAACGCTAGTGTCTCTAATGGTTTGTTGAGTCTGATTTCCCGACAACTCGCACCTGAGCGACATCACCTCATCTGACTTGATCGCAGAACCAAGTTCTTGAAATCTGGTCTCACACATGAAAGAAGTCCCTTCAAGCTGCGCATTCAGCCTAAAGTAAGACTTCAAGACTGAACTTTCAATTTCCTCAGTGCGTTTTTCCAACAGTTCTATATTGGAAGTGACCTCATCTACCCTAAAATTCATAGACGCAAACTCAGAGGACAACTTGCCAACACCAGCTACAATGTTATCTTTGAACTTCCGTGAGTTCAATTTTAAGTTCTGACTTCGTTGCAGAGAGTTGACTGTTCAAATCACCTATACTATTTTCAGATGAGGAGAGCTTCTCCTCCAGTTTGCTTTCTGTTAAGGAGAGTTGACTTTTCAAATCACCTAGGAATTTAAAAAGCTTTTCAAAATCACACTTAGGGAAGCCCATAGCGACACATTCCCCTGAGAGGCTTTCAGTTTTCACAGGTGTACAGGCCTGAGTTCAACTGCCTCTGGTGTATCAGGCGCTTTATCCTGACATTTATTACAATGCCAGTTGAGGCCAGATTCTTTCAAACGGGCGTGCTCGCCACGCAACTTTTGCGCGCAACCGCGATGTAACTTACGGAAGCACCTATTACTGCTTATTACTGGTTCCGATGTAACGAAGTCACAGTAGCTCAATTCCTTTTCGTCACCGCGCGTACCGTCAGCCGTTCTATCTTTTAGCATGAACAGTTTCGCGAGAAAACAAAGCACACAAATAAATGTAAACACTAACATATCCTTACTAACACAAAATATCACTATATGTTCTTATATGTATTAACGGAAGGGAAGGAAAAAGAGTTTCCACAATTTTTCATAGATATAGTCACAGAGAATAATCAAATAAAAAGAAGGGAAAAGAAAAAGTATACGGTTCTAAGAAATTATCAAGGAGTCGAATTTAACTAAAGCCCTTAATCATAACAACGCGCATGCAAACAACGTCTCCCTACACACACAAATTAGATGACAAAGCAACTTTAAAGCCAACATTCACTTTCATAGACTTGCTTCACGCCATCCTACTTACAATGCAACACAATATCAAAGCTGTAAGACATGCTAGACTAGGCTACTCTCACACTTCAGTCATATATAAACATTCGAAGATAAGCACGGAAACAGAGTCCGTGTCACGTGTCTCCATTTAAAATATGTAATGATCTCTCTGGAAGAAGACAGACCTTAAATCAGAAATGAGACAAGTGGTACTCTGTCGCTGAAGAGGGGGAAACCAATATGTTTAACTTTACATGATACCTACATCGGAGAAAAGCCTACATAAACCATAGACGAGAGCACAATAATAACTTAGAGAACCGCTGTCGGAGACGAAGTCAATGGGGGTGGCTGGCTTTAGCATATATGACCCTACGAAGATATTATAAGCACTAACCTAGGCACTCGAAGCATGCATGAAAAGAAGTTCCAGAACGTAGAGAAGTTGGCAACAGCAGAAGGC
>JAGDQP010073319.1:0-10402 GCA_022664845.1 Lepisma saccharinum | reverse complement strand
GTAATCTTTTTTCTTAATCTATTGTTTTTTTTCTCAACTATTCAATTATAAAAAATGGAGATTCTTCATATTTTTCTCTAAGTAGAGAAACAATATAAGCTCAATAATAATAAAGTCTGACCGAATATTAAAATGAATAATTGGAGGTATAAATTGATAACTTATTTTGTACTGAAAAATGTTACCCTTACTAACTTACTTGCTCTATGGTTTACGGAACTCGCAAGTTCATCGCCGTAGTAGCAAACGATCGCCATCGGGCTCTACCCTGGGCAAGATCAAGCCAGTTTTCACTACAGACACTTATTTCTCCAAGATCCCTTCTAATATTGTCCTCCAAACGTCGTCTCGATCTTCCCAACGGCCTCTTTCCCCCCGCCTTTTCAATCAAGATGGAATATAGTCTTTGTTTTTCTCCCATCCGAGCTACATGGCCTGCCCATTTTAGTCGTCGCGATTTCATTATTCTTACATCATCAGGTGAGTCGTGCACTCCGTGGAGTTCTTCTCAATTTTCCAGTCATCTTATCCAGTAATTTCTGTTCATCTGCTAAGGTCGTACTACAACTTTCGCACCCGTAAAGTATTACCGGCAGAATGACAGTTCTGTATATTTTCAATTTCAACTTCCTTGATATTAATAATCTAAGAAAAAGATGGTAAAACGGCCAGTACAGGTCCTTCGAAGTGGTAGAGTTGGAGTCCAAGAGGGACATAAAAAATATCAGCCTTTAAATAATAATCTAGTAAAAAAATATGAACTTAAACAAAATAATAATAGCAAACCAGGGTTGGCAAAAACTGCCCCCCAAAAAAGTTTTTGTTTGTTTGTTTAAATACTTTGCTTTAATTATTTATATTACATATGGATAGAAATAAGTTTGTTTCTCCTTAATATTCTTATGCAGCAGCGAGGTTATGAAGGACAGGACCTACAGCAACAGTTCAAAGTGGAATCCGAACCAGTACTCGATTTGCACCTGAGAGAGATTGTCCCCCACCTGGACTCGAACCCGGAACCCCTTAATTACAAGACGAAAATTATATAAAATTATATGCGAAGTGCTGAACTCAAACTACAAGCGATACAACATATGCCATCCCGCTGTAGCGCATATTACCCTTGTATCACTCACGTTAGTCAGGCTACCCAGTGCGATTTCGATGAACTCTTTGATGATACTAGTTATATAGATTTACCGAAGTCATTTCCATTGGGAAACAATTCCCCAAATTCTGGATTGCTATTACGCCATGCCAAACCCCACGGCAGCTTCATCGCCGAAATTATGTGACTTACAGATTTGCGAACAGTTTGCCGTAAAAGAAGAAATACGGAACAGTGTGCACAAAAGCTACATCAACCGATTCAATAAGCTAACAGCGGCCTTATAGTATACGATGATTTTCGTGTTAGTCAAGGAACTCCAACTTCACCCTGTGACCCACCAGACTACAGAACTGTTTTTTTCGTGCCAACATGTTAATCATTTCAACCTAAAGCATTATACACTCGGGAAACACAGACAAACACGGAACGTCTCGATCCACTACCAGTACCGTTAACAGAAGTACCGAATGTACAAAATACAAGTTATGCATTAGCACTAGAACTTAAATCTGATCCGCGAATGAGGAACACTCCATTACCACCAAAACTAGCTCCCGGACTTTCCCGACTCCCACCGAAATGCGAAGCCACGACTTCAACTGACCCACAACCGAAACCGTCAACCCATACTAACGTGCCAGGGAAACCAACAACCCCACTTGCAACAGTGATCCCTAATGCCGACAGATAACCGAGAACCGGTAGTCCCAAAGACATCTCCCGCGGAGCCGATCACTGGTCCAGCACCCGCCGAAATACCAAATGATAACGTAGCCCTGATTCATCCTTCGACAGTGGCACCCACTACGGAAACAGAGTCCTCCTGTCATCATAGCTAACAATAGGTACCCCAATCACAATGATAACAGATAACATGAACGAATATGCACAAAAATAGTCTCAATTCACGTTCCTGATATACAATGGTCATTTATTTCACGGTAGACATGACGAATCAGTTGAAAAGTTATTAAAACGCTATGAACTTGCCTCGCGAATTTAGAATAGGTCTGATGCTCAACGAGCAGAAAGGATTGGTTCATACTTACGAAATACTGCATAAACTTGGTATTTCTTTTATTTAGAACGAACACCTGACTCTTCCTTCTCTCACTTGAGAAGAACTTTTAGCCACATTTCCGGGAGATGAATTTAAAACTTCGCTTTTGTATTCCTTAAAGGAAAGAACACAAGAATCGAACGAAAGAGTACAACAGTTTTTGCATAAATTCTTTTAGGATTGGAAACAAGTCAGGCTAGAAATTACTGATGCTGAACTCGTCTTTCATGTTCAGAACGCTATAAATCCCAAATACGTGAAAAACTTAGTTTTAGCCAACCCTACTACTTGGAAAGATACAGTACTAATTCTAACGAATCTAGAATACGTAGAAATTAAAACTGAATCAGTTTTAGCACACCGTCATCCCATTTACCGTAAGACAGTAAACAGTTGACGGAAATACAAGTTCAGACGACCCACAGAATACAGCACGGAAGTCTGTGGATGAAGCAAAAACACCCAATAGTACGACTTCGCTTAACCACTAAGTGACTTGCAAGCAAAATTTTACGCTAAATTCTAAACTTCCACAGCAACGGACATTTGGCGCTGGTCAATTGCCCGAACTCAGTTAAAATCTATGATTTCATAATAGCACCAATTATCGACACCGGACGTGTTAACATACATCTGCGAACACATCCTACCAAGAACCTTTCGAATAGCGGACCATATGATTGGTATAGTCCAAATTTAGTCTATAAACCAAAATCTAACGCCCACATTCCCGTAGTCAAAATTTATTTTTTACATTCAGAATAAGAGAAAAAATATACTCGAAGACCATCTGAATGTAGCCTTGCTAAAAGGGCCACCCTCCTCTTATGACGTAATTTTAGAAATGGATTTCGTAACTCGCTATGTAAAAACCCTCAGTCCACTTGAGTAGATCTGAAAAATCTACAAGCAGAATCTACCCGTATCTACTTCAATTCGAACAAAAATCAATACAACCGAAGGTACTCTATTCGAATGACACGAACCATTGTCATATAGTCAAAGTGCAGCAACCACCGCTCGTCAACACCGTGTTCAACAGAACAAAAGATCCACTAAATCAACTGCCCGTATTCTAGAAAATTCACAACCCCGTAGAAAACCTTTTCCGCGTACAAAAATCAACATTGTTTCTGAAAGAAACCCTGCACAGACTTCTGATCCACGACCCTATATAAATATTCGAATTTCTCACAATTAGTATTTACCAAGAGTTCATAAAGCCTTATGGCCCCCCATTTTTTTAATGGGAGATACAAAGCAAAACCACTCCCAAAATATTGAGAAGTTGCACCCTACTTTATCATTGACGGCTTAGTAGACATATATCATAGGAAGTTTAACTGCCCATAGTTAACTAAGGAAGACCCTTGCATCTACATTCACGTACACTCCTGGGAAGAGCCACCTTAGAAAAAGTATGGCATTTTTCTTCCAATACGAAACCAAGGAAAACATTAGCGACAAACAAGACTCCGAAGCACGGAAATAAACAGCGGTCGAAAACGTATAAAGCGCCGTTAGAACTTCTCATAACAGTTAATCACCCAGCCCTGTTTAGACTCAAATTTCAAAACGAAAAGACAAATGATAGTGAATAATCAGATTCTTCTCACCCCCACCTTTCTAGTTTTCTCCCGGACGAAAAATTCGAAAACAAAAAAACAAAATGCGTAACACGATTTATAAAAAGAACTTCATGTGGGATATGACCTAACAGAAGGAGGAAAACAAGAATTTGAATTACTGAAAGGATATAAAGATACCTTTGCATGGTCAACCTCTGACCTATCCATAGCGAAAGGTTTTGAATATCCATTGGAAACGATTTCACAAATTCATGTTTTTTCTCCCCCTACCGCGAAACCCCTGAACAGAAGATTCAAAATGAGCAATACAAAAATTACTTCGGCACGGATTATTTCGACCTTCACGCTTCCAATACAGTAGCACCGTGGCCGTCGTACAAAAAAGGAACTAAGCACATACGCCTGTGTACTGACTTTCGAAACATTAACAAATTTTTTAAACCAAATAAATTCGCTTTTACGCGAATAGACGAGCTGTTAACCTACCTCAATGTAGAGCAATATATCTCTCCATAACTGACCTCAAATCCGGATTCTATCAGCTACCCTTGCGCGAACAGAACAAACATCTTACCGCCTTTACCTGTTCCGCCGGTAAATTTTGAACATCTTCCCTTTGCAATAAGCGTGACCCCAGTAGCTTTTCAATCATTTGTCTTCTCAGTTTTTGCAGGTTTGAAATGGAAAATTCTAATACCATACATTGACGACAGTCATATGGGCAAAGAACTTATCCGAAATGAAAGAACGATTGAACCTAGTATTCGATAGATTGCATGAGGACAATCTTAAACCCTACCAAAACCAAATTCTTTCAGAAAGCTGCCCCATACTCGGATATGTATTTAAGAAGAGATAGAATAAGCGTCGACCCTGAGAAAACGAAAGCCATAACTAAGCTTCCCTATCCAACACGCCTCAAGGAAGTTGGAACTTTGTCAGAAATTTTATACCCAACTTTGGCCAAATCGCTAAACCCGTGACAAATCTCAGAAAGGAACAACGTTTTACTTCCACGAAGTACACCGCCAAGTATTCGATACATTAAAAGAAAAATTAACTGCTGCCCCGGTGTTAGCCCACTTCAACCCAGATGCAGAAATACAAGTTTTCTCTTACGCAAGTCATAAAGGAATTAATGGAGCACTCGCAATAGAAAAACAAGGTGAAATCCGATCAGTGGCGTATTATTCAAAGTCTCTTAACACGCGCTGAAGCCCGTTTTCAACCCCTGAACTTGAATCACTGATTGCCTCGAGAGCGATCCTACATTATCATTTTTATTTAAGCGATAAAAAAATATGACCTGATCCGTAGATTCGCGTTGCGTATGCTTTTTGAGAAGTTCTAAATCCTCAAACTCACGAACGATGAGAATGGCATTCCATTTACAGCCTTATGATTTCGATATAATACACATTTCAGGAAGAGAAAATCCTATGGCGGACATTTTGTCAAGATGCTCCCTGGCAGACGGAGGATTAACCTCCAAATACGCTGAGGAAGACGAACCATTTTGTATTTCAATGCTACACCTTTCCACTCCATACGAACGAGTTGTTCAAGAGCAGCGACAAGACCCATATTTCAAACGAATTATAACTAATATCAGAAGATCCAACCGCAAACGAAGCTAAACCATATACACTTCGAAATAACATAATGTATACACACGCCGTTAAATTTAAACTATTAATCCCGCAATCAATGGTACAGAAAATTTTAAAGGAGGTCCATAGCAGCACTTTACTAGGTCACTGGTTACAGTAGAACCTTTGCTAAATACAAGCTCGATACTACTTCCCCCATCTCAGGAAGCAAGTACAAGATTACGTTAAGATGTTATGCTTGTCAACGCAATAACATAGACCGTAGGTGTCCTCAAGGATTCATCAATCCTATACCAGTGACACGCTTATTTTACATCTGGGGTCCGGTAAACCCAAGTAATGATTATTCGTTTATTCTAGTCTTAGTAGAATTTCTAACGGGATTGGTAGTTACCTTCCCACTTAAAACGTCAAGTCAAATACAGTATCATAGCAATTATAGACAAAGTCATAACAGTCTTTGGATCGCTCAAAACACTCTTAACTGATAGTGCTCCAGACTTTCGCTCTCAACTTATGCAAGATGTCATGTGTATGCTGCAGATATCCCATAAATTCACATGCACTTACAAAGTTCGACGAACAAACGTGTCAAGATTGTAAACGCGCGTCTTGCTAATTACTTGACCAAGCACGTGAAGAACGATCCAAAACAATGGGCAACTCGACGGAAAGTTGGCAACGTTTGCGTGGAACCTTGCAATACAAGAAGGACAAAATGAGAGTCCTTATAAAATCCTACGAGAAAATGCCAGTTTCTTATCGCATATTTTGCAGAATTATGCAAAACCCTTTCTCTGCAGAATATTAGAATCGATTATGATACGCAAATTCGCTTTACAAAACATTGCAAGAAATAAGTCACAAATGAAATTAGACCGAGGTAAAACATGAAGTTAGCTGAGGTAAAACATGAGCCCGTTGAAGTTAAGAAAGGAGACCTCACCTGGTCCGCAACCTAGCTCGTAAAGTTGGGGTATCACCCAAACTAAGCGCTCGATATATCGGCTCCTTTAAACTTCTCAATGTTAACTCGAAAAACGTTTGCAAAATACAGCAACTTGACGGAAAGAAAGACTTTTAGTAAACGCTGAATGTGTATAGCGCTACTAAACCGTGTGTGTAAAGTGATAATTCCCAATACTATGACGTCCCAGAAACAGTAACTTCCTTTATTCCTCTTCAAGAAAAACATGCATATACTACTGAAAAAGAAACTATTTCTTTTTTAAACAGTATAATACATTTAGGAGCACAAAATAAACGATTTCAGTAGAAGTATTGTTAGTTCAACATGGGAATTATCAGCTAGCTGAAAAACTTACCATTTCTTATTTCTCTATTCCTTTTTACGGCCATTTCCATTTCCTGTCTGGTTGGCAGTCGTTAACGTTCTAATTCTAAAACGCATAGCACACTTACATATACGCATACACTTGCTGTAGAACATCGATAACATAGGAAGAATGTTCTTGATATTTTTGTCCTGAAATTTTCGTGAGCGAAAAAGTTGATTAACGCAATTAAGTCAATTACCAGTGTGAATAAGCGACGTGTGTCAGACCGTGTGATTCTTCTATGAACAATACGAAATAGTTGCAATAATAACTGTAGTAATAATAACGTTGTCTAAAAGTTCTCATCGTCGTGTGCGCAGACGATGTGAAGCATCGTAAACCTTTAGTTAGTCTTTATGTTCATCGCCACAGAACAAAACTAGGACAATAAAAAGAGCAAGAAACTTGTTTCGTGACAATTGTTGTTACCAGCCGAGGTTAGGAATGATTAGAAATGAAAGTGGAGATCTTCAGGCGGATCCGACTAAAACTGTCGATGTGTGGAAAAGTTATTTCGAGAAACTTCTTAATGTACACAACGGGAAACAAACAGAAGAATTTGAAATCCATACCGCGGAACCGTGGATTCCCGAACCTAGCGAGATCGAGATCGAAATGTCGGTAAAGAAATTGAAAAATTTCAAATCACCAGGAATAGACAATATTCCAGCCGAATTAATTAAAGCAGAAGGAACGGCACTAATAAAGGAATTACATAAATTGATAAGTGCTATATGGAGAAAGGAGGAGCTCCCAAAGGAATGGAAAACATCAATAATAGTTCCGATTTACAAAAAAGGCGATAAATCGGACTGTAATAATTACCGCGGAATCTCGTTACTTCCAACCTGTTACAAGGTATTAGGTAATATTCTGTTAACACGCCTAAGTGTATACGTAGATGAAATAATTGGAGATCACCAATGTGGATTTAGAAGAAATAGATCCACGTTGGACCAGATTTTTGCCTTGAGACAAATTTTGAAGAAGAAGTGGGAATACAGTGGGACTGTTCATCAGCTATTCTTTGATTTTAAGAAAGCATATGATTCTATCAAAAGATAAAAAGTTATACAGTATCCTGATACGATTTGGAATTCCGAAAAAATTGATTCAACTAGTGAAGATGTGTCTCAACGACTCCACAAGCAGAGTACGGATAGGTAATAATATGTCAGATAGTTTCAAGATTCGCAACGGATTGAAACATGGCGATGTCTTGTCACAACTACTGTTTAACTTTGCGTTAGAATATGCGATTTTAAAATTTAAAGGGGACAAAAAGGGACTATTATTAAATGGTTTGAATCAACTGTTTGTATACGCGGATGATTTAATTTAATAGGGGACGATAGCAACATCGTCTTAGTAGAAGCGTGCGATGAGATAGGTCTACAGGTAAACATAGATAAAACAAAATACATGATAAGCCGAAACACAGGAAATAAAAATATAAGAATTAGGGATGAGGTCATAGAGAAAGTAAACAAATTTAAATACTAGGTAGCATAGGTAACAAGCAAAAATGAGGTCACTGAAGAAATAAAAAGTCGCTTAGTATCAGGGAACGCATGTTTCTATTCAGTCCAAAAACTTCTAATATCGCGATTAATATATGGAAATTGAAATTAAAAATATACAGAATGGTTATTCTGCCTGTAAATCTTTACGGTTGCGAAAGTTGGAGTACGACCCTAGCAGATGAACATAAATTACGTATATTTGAAAATAAGGTTTTGAGAAACATATACGGGCCGAAACACGACAAGATGACTGGAGAGTGGAGGAGACTGCATAATGAAGAACTCCCCGGACTGTACGATTCACCAGATGTTGTAAAAATAATGAAATCGCGACGACTAAGATGGGCAGGCCATGTACCTCGGATGGGGGAAAAACGAAGATTATATTCTATCCTGGTTAGAAGGCCGGATGGAAAGAGGCCATTGGGAAGACCAAGACGTCGTTGGTAGGACAATATTAGAAGGGATCTTCGAGAAGTAGGTGTTCGTGATGAAATGTGGCTTGATATTGCCATGACAGAATCCAATGGCGAACGTTTGTTACTGCGGCGATGAACTTGCAAGTTCCATAAGCAATAGAGTTAGTCAGTTAGTAATGAACATTAGATTAAGTCCTGACCCAACACTACGCAAGCCAAATGACTAATCATTATATGTAGGATGGATGATGATTTTTTTTTTTAAAACTTCGCTGTTCGTTACTAGAAGACACTCGTCAACAAATAATGATGTTAATTTTTTTTCAGTAGTGTTCACATTGTTGATATTTTTGTACTGCCTATAATCTTTGCCTTGCCTTAAGCCTACAAACTTTTTGTAAGTGCCCAACCTTCAGACAAAAATGGCACTGAAATCCTTTAGCAGCTCACTGTCCTAAATTCGGGTGAGTAATGCCACACCTGCAACATACTCTAACTTGCTGGGTATTCTTTATAATACGTTTGGCAAAATCAACGCCTTTATTTTGCTGACAAGGGAGGGTTACGATATGTTATCGCTGAGATCCTAATCAAACATAGCACATCTGATACAGGATGGTGAGATATGGAGAATACCAAAATTTAGGTGCGATGGACAAGTGGGGGCGGAGGTAGGGGGATCGAAACCTAGAAATTCACGGAAGTTAAATAAAGGATATATCCACAGAATTTCAGAATCAAGGACGGAAATTTCGGGAGGTGATTTCTGGCATCAAAACAAGTAAAACAGATCCTTTGAAAATCGGTGAAATGTCGCTTAGTTTCGGAGATACAGCGTTTCCAAAATCGACGCCTAGTAATGGGAGGAAATTAGTAATTCTCAATAAGACAGAAACGAATCAATGAATGAAAATTCCGTTTCCTGAATTTTGTTTCTAGCAACGTGGTGGACATCAGCAGTGAGAACACGATGTCACCGGTTTGTCAGTGTTGCCAACTAGGTATCAAGTTCAAATTTTTTAGATGGCAGTTCGTCGTGTTACTGGATATTTTACATCCTCTTGTGATGAAAAACACATACTTAAAGCAGCACACACCACAATGTTGCAAACTACGGATATGAGAGGTTCTCGCGATCTTACGTCATTTATTCTGAAATACTGTGGATATATCCTTTATTGAATTTCGGGGTTTCGCACCTTAACTCCGCCCCCACTTGTCCATCGCACCTTAAATTTTGGTATTCTCCATATCTCACCAACCTGTATCAGATGCACGATATTTGATTAGGATCTCAGCGACAACTATCGTGAGTATTCCTTATCGCAAAACACTGAAGAATAACTTGATCTGGCATAAAAACACTTTGAGTCCCTCTCTACTTGTTCTTCGATTTGAGTTATATCCATGCGCCTTTTCTAATGTTCATTTAGGATTTGATAATAATCGTTTTCTAGTATTTTCTTCTAAAATACTTATTATTACGATATGATCTATAAGCATATCTTCTGTCGAATCACCAAACTTGCCTTTCGAAGCTTGCTTTTTTTAACTTCATAATAAAGTCTAGAGATGACTGAAACTCTACCTGCTTTAATGAATGAGAAATTAAGCTCGCTACGATTCTGTTAGTTTTGGCTTCATGATGTTCTCCAAGCTTCGCTGAAATTTCCTCAAAGGATTGATTTTGACTAACTCAAATGAAAACAAATCCCTTAATAAGCTGTAAAGTTGGCGACCAATGGACACAATA
>JAGDQP010073318.1:0-10402 GCA_022664845.1 Lepisma saccharinum | reverse complement strand
CCGAGTGTTTTGGTAGTCGGCGAAAACGTTTACAAAATTTTAATTTTTTAAAATAAATTGTAGTGCTTTGCTCAGCCATTATTTTATTTTACCTTTGGTATATAAAAGCAAAGCTTTCGTATGGAGAATAACACTAATAACATAAAGAGCAACACTAGTAATCCTAATAATAATACTAATCAAAGGCTTTACGACAACAACCGGGGGAAAGACACCTATCAGTGTTGCCGTCACAAATGTGGGCACTGTTGTTATGAAAACTATGTAGGAACCTGTCCCAGGGCTGGTAGTCAGTAATTTTAGTTAGAATTCTTAGAGTTTGCAAAGCAGAGTGATTCTTGATGGGGTAAATTTCGTTACAGGCATCTCGTAATGGGAAAAAGTCTCAGATGTTCCACAATTCAGAGAAACAGTTGAAGAGAAGAATCAATTTGAAGCAACAGTTAATAAGGGATTTATTCAAGAGCAATCTGTATTCAGATGATTCATATGTAGGTAAGTCTTTACTTTTTTCATTTATTAAAGTTTAATTTTATTTCTTTTTTATTTTCAAAAAAATATAGCTGCACTAAAAGAAGAATGATGCAAGTTTTTACGGCACCATTGCCGAGAAAAAACAACAAGTGCCATAGCCGCTAGGAAGAGGTCACATTGTAATGCAACGTAGTTTAGTTTTAAGATTTCTTTAATAAATGTAAGAAATTTGCACTAGGTATAACATTTCAATTTTAGTTACCACAGCTTTATACAAAGGTTATATTTATTTTTAGAAATTCTCCCCTTAGTGAAAATAATAAAATAAAGAAAAAATACGATATATTGCACAAATAATTTATATTAACGTTACGGCGAACTGGACCACGATTTCGTGCCGAATTAGTGTTTTCTTGTAAGACAAGATAGGAGGTACACAAAAATAGTTTTAGGTATTATAATATTAGTAGAAAGTTGTGATGTAGTTTTAGCATAAGGAACCTACGACGTAGAAGCAATGGCAACGAACAATTTAATATTGTTACTATTATTGCAAAATCATAGGAAGCGAAATTTCTAGCGTAAACGAGGTTTAGTTCTTGCATTAGTTTGATGAGTTATGCTATTGAGGACAATGACGGGCTCATACATTAAATGTGTGTTTGTGCTGACGGGCGTACCGGATTCTGCTTTATCATAGTGATTTGAACTATATTGGTCTAGTCAACCAATATGTAGAGGAATAAGCCACAACTTTTAACAAGAGTAGATTTAGATTGGTTAAGTATAAGAATAGGTATAGGTTTATTAGCGTTCAGTTGACACATATTTTACATATGGTATCGAACTTGTTGTGTGAATACAATACCAAAAATATAACTCAGCAATACATAGGATTACAATCATGAGGATATACATAAGTTAATAGAGCATATATAATAATACAATTTACAATATATATATTTCCACTACCCACAAATAAATTCTATATTATCTTACTAATAAAAATAGAATACCG
This sequence comes from Lepisma saccharinum, assembly GCA_022664845.1. NCBI lineage: Eukaryota > Metazoa > Arthropoda > Insecta > Zygentoma > Lepismatidae > Lepisma > Lepisma saccharinum. The sequence continues at coordinate 8,910 of JAGDQP010073318.1, read as the reverse complement.
TTATCTTTAAAAACATTACAAAACGTTAAAAAAATGCATCTAAAATTTATTTACAAATTCTTTTGTAGAGTAGAAACTGATGAAGTAGGTACTGGTGAAGCTGCTTTTGGAAGATAGCAATTGACTCTATTTCTTTCAATTCTGCTGGCAATTTGTTGTACATCACAATACCTGTATATTTAGGTCCTTTCTCATATCGAGTTGTGTTATGAGATATTACAGAGAAATCGTGTTTGTTTCTCGTATAATACAGGTGGTGATCACAGTGGCGAGTAAGAACATCGCTTAAGTTTTTCTTTGCATGTAATAGTAGTTGAAAGATGTATAGAACGAGATTATGCTTTTTTAAGGAACATGATTAGTTCTATGATGTACCTAGCTATATCTCACAGGTAGGAGGAGATATCTAGTCAATATATCTCTGAGGAGACACCTATATCTCATACGTAAGAGCAGATATCTAGCCAATATCTCTTTCGCGGGTCGACGGATAGTGGATATTGTCTCTGCTAGGAATGTATTTTTGTACTGAAACGATAGTTTATTGGATAATAACCAGTGTGCTGGGAAACAAAGCGCATTTTTGGTGGCTAATTTAATTTATATTTTTCTAAGGAAATAAACGGCTTATTTAAAAATTAAGATATTTATTTGATGGAGTAAGTAAATATAGTATTTTTAAGATCATATAATTTTGAGGAAAATAGACGAATTTATGGAAATCGAGTAATATTTAAGAAAGTAACGTCTAGTCTAGTGTATCATAGAGTAACGTCCACTAAGTATAGTAACGTAATAATAGTAAATATAGTTTTAGAGGCAGTTAAAAGTTAGAATTGAATTCACCAGGAATGTCAGACTGAAGGAAACCCATGCATTGTTAAAAAAATTGTATATATTTAAAGAAATAAATGTTTATTTTCTTAAATATATCTTTCATGTGTGAAATGTGTGTCTACCCATCTGTTTATGCCACGCTTTATCACTGAATAATTCTTTCTCTTAATTCCAGGCAAAAAATGGTTTAAAGTGGTGACAAGAAGTGAGCTGATAAGGCGAGTTTATTACGTTTTATATATAGTCAGTAAAAGTGGTGAACCCCCAGATGGATTCTCAGGTGGTGAGAAAATAGAGCGTACGAGCCAATTGCAGAAGATTCCGATTCCACTCAGAAATATCACATGGCGGTCATATGACCTGTTTAGATTGCACGTTAATCGGAACAGAGGACCTTATCGTGTACTAATCTCCTCGCAAAACCACATACTTTTGACACACGACCATTATGAATCCTATGAGTGGTTAAGGTAAGTTTTCATTATGTTTAGTGTGTAAATTATATCGTAATGTTCCTTTGAGAACACCCTGTATTTTATGCAGAACTAACCTTGCCCTGTAAATTGCAGACACACTGAGAAGGATAAAGAAATCCATTTATATACGTCGAACAGCACTGATATATCAACTTGATCACACACATGCACGCACGGCTAGGCAAGGATTTCTCTGTGCCGACATACACTTTTAGATTTTCCTTACAATTTGCCATATTTTTTCGTGTCTATGTATGGGAGTACACTACAGACTTCACCGATACTTATTAATATTCACATGACATCGACACACTGCTTCCTGTGGTAATTTTGGAAGTAATACCACGCCACACAACTACATTATGTCTTATCCCTGTTGTCGTTCGTTTTGATCTGATCCCCTCTCGCGGAGAAACAGAACTCCAAGCGGACAACACTGCATGCTCGCTATAGAAAGTCCATTCCTCTGCAAATACAAATGAAGGTTTTGGAAACTAGGATCCCCAGTTCTCGCTGAGTACACTTGTATCAAGATAGTAAATTAAAGTAAATTTAGACAATTCCTCCAAGGGCTTGTGACGACTGTTACAAGATGTTAAGACTAGTCTACCATTACGGGCCCATTTCAGTCAAGAATGTTCAAAATGTAACACGACGGTCAACAAATTTTAAATACAAAAGCCTCAGTACAACCGTCGGCCCACACAAGAGTCCACAATATCATACTCAAGTTTTGATGAACAGTGAACTTTTAAAAAGAGTAACATTTTGTTTAGGTATCCACATTAAGGAATTGTCATATTTGTCCAGACGGCCTGGGAACACATAATATGTTCACAATAGGGTAAACTACCTACCCTACTCCATTTTATAAGGAAATACTAATCGTCACAATGAAAGATTGACATCGTGCATCATTTCACTTACGGAACCGGCGGTCGTAATTAAATCAGTAGTTGGAAGAAGGAAATAATCACCAAAACGGCGGAAGTCGTTTTCTAGCGCCAAAAGTCTCCCAATGAATAGATTCAAAGTTTCAGAGGCAAGAAAGTAATTCTGTATTGTATTAAAAAATTCTTCTTTCCAACTACCGTTTTGTATATATTCAATAAGCAATATTTCACAAAAAAACAGGACTTTTTTAACTTTTTGCTTTTATTTCCTTCTTCCAACTACCGATTTAATTTTAATTCCCGTCCGGCTCATGTGACTGCTGAATCAGTCCTTAGAAGCCTTCTTCTTTTTTTAGGTTTGTTGAAGAACCACCTGGTTAAACTTGTTGAAGGAAATTACCACATTATGAGTACCTGTATTATTAGAAATATTATCAAAGAGCAGGTGTCAAAGGAAGTTCAAGAAACAGGTATATTTTCTTTTCAAGTGAATGGTACACAGTGATTCTGCCAGACCTCCATGAGTGGAGTTGCCACCCCTAATTCTCAGAAGCACCCTCTAAACTTTAAAACTTTTACGGTCAAAAGTAGATAGAAACCGTGCAAAACTCCAATTACACCCTCCAAATGTCCAAATGTTGATTTTACATCCCCCCAGACTGAAAATCCTGACGAAAACCCTGAAAGATATGAATCAATTTTTCATTATAATTCTTTATGTGAGAGAAATACGTAGCATTCGGGAGGTCGTGGGTTTGATCCCAGCGACCGACCATCCTGAGACAGGGTTTTCCTCATTACACCAGACAAATGCTGAAATGACACTTTCTACATAGACCCTGGCTGACACCTCGAATCCTTTCCCCTCCTCTACCCTGGCCTGAGCCTTAGATACCTAAAGGTTATAAAAAATGAGAGAGATACAAGTGTCCGACAGACTCTTAGCTCTAGTGGATATATATATATTCTGGGAACGGGAAAGTACTCTTAAAGCTGTTCATTGTGTTCTCTCGAGACTGACTCACTCGATGTTAAAAGGTACACTTCCGATAGAAGAGGTAGTGCAAAGGTACATTTTCCTCCAAGCGTTTATCGCTAAACGTTAGATGCTTTGCTAGAGACAATGGAGTCGCTGGTGTGTATTTTCCTACCAGTAACTAGCGAACATTTTCAGTAGAGTGGCAGCGTCGTTACTAGCTGATTTGTGTGTGCAATCGATGTAAAGATTAATGCAGAAGGAAAATTCCTCTGTACGAGTTATTTGATGAGGTAACAAGCTAAACCTCACATGTCCATTTTTGATAACAAGCTTTGTTCATTTTCAGACCTGAATAACGAGCTACATCGAATAATACAGTGATCTGAAATTTATCCCAACGTAATATGTACTGCCTTGATAAAATTATTTTGCATCATTCACTACAGCTTTCCATTAAGATCTTAAAACATTTTTTTTAAAAATAGAAAATGGATATGTGGTGTTTTGCTTGTTACGTCCGAATTCGATGATGATAATAACGCAGTCACTCATGTTAGTGCGGACGAAGAAGCACTCATTGTTTAGATTGGGAAACGAGGAAGAATGTTTTAATAACCTTATACGCCCTCACTCGCAAGGAGACAAGAATCTTTTGTGAGTCCGTTAGGATGAACCCCACCGAATTCGACAGAAATTTTGGAACTTCATGAAATATTTTTTAGCTTGTCTAATGCAATTTAATTTCTAGACCAACATTAAGAAAAGTGCGTAAACATTCTGGCATGCGCTTCAATTGCTACTGAGGCTCGCGCCCTTTGGAAGCGAAGTGATATATTCATATTTGGCGTTATGCACATGTTGTCAATTTGGTGTTAGGAGACACAACTTAATCAAACCATGCTGTTCAGTCTACTTAACAGCAAATCGTCCCCCTCCCCGCCCAACAATCGTATAGCAGAATGGACACTTAGAAGACCTCACTGCAAAGTCGTGTTGGTCCAGACAGTCTCAAAAGACTTTCTTCGATAGAAGCGACAAGGTGGTGGTCGAAAGACAAGGCTTTAGAAATTGTGTTTGGTACTGGATATGAATCAGACAATTTATTTTTCGAATTAGTGTGTACACTTCATGCAAGGTTCAAAGATCGCGAAATGAATGTAAACAAAGGAGTTCCTCACGGACCAGTTCTCGGCCGTTTTATGTTTGTAGTTTATCTCAACGATTTTCCTCAATATCTTCATGCCAAACCTATACTCCATGCTGACGATACCACAATTATCACCGGGAATAAAAATTTAGAAACCACAAAAATGGATCAAAAATTGTTAGAACTTGCCTTTAAGTGGTTCAGGGAAAACGATCTGATACTAAATAAGGACAAAACTGAAAGTTTGCTCTTCTCATTAAATGCAAATATTTGGAAGCTGAATGCAGCAGACTCTGCTAAGTTATTAGCTATACACCTAAACATCAAATTAACGTTGAATGCCCATATTGACGCATTAATAATAATAAAAAAAGCTAATAATACTTTTATACTACTACGGTTAAAAGGGTCTGTTTCCCAAAAATGTCTAAAATTAGCATATCATGCGTTTACACAATCCCATATTAACTACAACATTACTTTGGGGAGGTGCAGCTAGAACAAAACAAGTTTTTATATAGCAGAAATAGTCCATTAAGATCATTATGGGTAAATCAAACTGGGAATCTTGTCGGGGATTGTTTATTTACGAGTTTTGACTCTTCCGTATGTCTTTATCTATCAGTGTCTGATTTTCACGATAACAAATTCAAGTAATATTCTACTACATCCAAACACCCACTCCCATGATACAAGGAGACGGCAAATCTTCTTACCGTTTACAAGACTTAAAAATTCAAGGAAACTACTCGATGTTGGGAAAAAAAAGTCTTTGTCCAGAAAGAGTAAAAACTCTTGATAAGAAAAAAAATCAAATATGCTATTTAAAAAAATCTTGTAAATTGGGTTAGGTTAGGTGAGGTTCTGTGCTGCAGGGGTTGCCCTATGATGTCAATAAAAAAAATGTTCGTTACTATTCTAAGTGTTCCTTACTCTTTGATGACAAACTATGTGCCGGTACTGTTCGAAGTTGTGCTTGTAACTCACATCTAATTGTGCCTCTTTGCAGCAAAGACTACACTCTCGAAATACTTGCAGACATCCTCAGTGGACTTCTTAGTAACTCATTAAATGTTTCTGAGTACCTCAGATATGATCAAAAGCTTTTGTCATGATTCTATATATCTGTCCACAAAACTGTTTGCAAAACAACAGAATGAAAACTGAAATCGCTAAATCTACCGATATTAGCGTACAAACTTCGTTATCAGAACAAAGAATCACCAAGAAGATACTTCCAGGACAGCTTGCAAAGCGATAATGCTGATTAGCTTTCATAAGTAGTGTATAACTGTGTCCTAAAAGCAGTTATCAGAAGTCTTGAAAATCGGTTTCTCAAACTCTGTAAATTTTTATTAACGTTATTGAATCCGAAGGATTTCAACTAGGCGAGAAAAGAATTGTGCTAGAGGATCCCTGAAGAAGGCATCGGAAATCTTTCCTACGCGGTTTCCTTCAGCAGTTTCAAGAAACCAGGAATGGATGGTAACCAAGTAAGTTACAGCAGACGAACTGATAAGTAAAGCTATTGATGGTTCAAACTGCTTTTTCGACCAAACTTGGTAGAGAGGTAAGGTACATCAGGACACCACCAGAAAATACGATTAAAAGTGCTTTCGTCCATAAAAACGGGCACAGAGGCTAAAGTTTCATGTATAGGAACAATCTTTCACATAAGCTATAGTGTGACCTAAGTCGAAAAACGAACGTTTATTTGTAAAAGGTTTGAAATAATGGATAACAAATACACATGAATGGATACCGGGTCCATGTGCTATCTTTTAAAGGGTACGTTTTTCATGGCCGCCATCTTGAAGTCGACCATCTTCAATGTTCCTAGATTTTTTTAAAAAAATAGGAAGAGGGTCATGAACATAAGCTGCAACAAAGGCCTCTCTGTTAGTTTAGTGATGTGAAACGAAGTGATCCTGGCCTTTAAACCATGTTCTTCCAACAGGGAAAAACACTAGTCAGGATCGTCGGTCCGAGATTTGAAACTTGGGCGTACAATTCGGATACCAGCACTACAATGTGAACTACATCGCCCGAATTGCAGTGTTAAAAAATGGTACTCCATGTCCATAGATATAGGTATAGGTTTATTAGCGTTCAGTTGACACATATTGTACATATGGTATCGAACTTGTTGTGTGAATACAATACCAAAAATATAACTCAGCAATACATAGGATTACAATCATGAGGATATACATAAGTTAATAGAGCATATATAATAATACAATTTACAATATATATATTTCCACTACCCACAAATAAATTCTATATTATCTTACTAATAGAAATAGAATACAGTTATCTTTAAAAACATTACAAAACGTTAAAAAATGTATCTAAAATGTATTTACAAATGCTTTTGTAGAGTAGAAACTGATGAAGTAGGTACTGGTGAAGCTGCTTTTGGAAGATAGCAATTGACTCTATTTCTTTCAATTCTGCTGGCAATTTGTTGTACATCGCAATACCTCTATATTTAGGCCCTTTCTCATATAGAGTTGTGTTTTGAGGTATTACAGAGAAATCGTGTTTGTTTCTCGTATTATACAGGTGGTGATCACAGTGGCGAGTTAGAATATCGCTTAAGTTTTTCTCTTTACATATAATAGTAGTTGAAGGATGTTTAGACAAGGTAATGGATGAATATTGAGTGATTTGAATAGTGGTTTACAATGTTCGTTAGGCTTTGATTTAGTAATTATTCTTATGACTCGTTTCTGAAGTTTGAATATCATTTTGCCTTTTGCGTGCTACCAAAGAATATAAGTCCATAGCTAAGTAATTCTTGAAATAGACTAAAATATATTACCTTAAGCGTAGATAAGTTTAAAACATTTGACAGAATCTTTATAGAATAGCACACCTAACTTAATTTTTGAGCAAGCGAAACTATATGTTCATCCCATGAAAGGGTATCCGTTATCCATACTCCTAGAAATTTGACTTTTTTTGTATATTGTACTGGTGTATTATTTAATGTTATGCTCACTTGGTTTGAAGATTTGTTTTGTTCGTGGTGGAAACTTACAGCCAATGTCTTATATGCCTTTAGTTTCAGTTTGTTGTGCGAAAACCAACGCGATAGGTCTTGCTTATCATTGTCAGCTATTATGAGATTACTGTCATCGGAAAACAGTGTTGCTTTTGATGCATGTAAACTATTGGGAAGATCGTTTTTATGTAAATCAAAAACAATATTAGACCTAGAACTGATCCTTGAGGAACACCGCAGGAAATAGTTCGGATTCTGCATATATACTTAAATGTTTGAGTGGTATCTTTATTATTAGAGTGCATTATTTGTACCGCTTGTTTCCGTTCTTTTAAGTACGACCTAAACCAATTGTTTGCAAGTCCTCTTACACCATAATAGTTTAACTTACGGAGTTCCTCATGGGGTACTAACGAAAGCTTTGGTAAGATCTAGGAAAAGCCCTACACAATTTTCTTTGTTGTCTAGACTCTCACGTATTTTCTCCAGGAAGTTAGATATTGCTGAATCAATTGATTTTCCTTTCATAAAACCGTGTTTTTCTTCTGCTATTAAGTTTTGTTTTTGTAGGAAGGACACCAGTTGTCTGTGCATTGCACATTCCAAGATTTTTAAAAGCAAGGAAATATCGAAATAGGTCTGTAGTTTCCTACATTTTTTCTGTCGCCCTTTTTAAATATTGGTGTAACTTTCGCAATCTTTAACACGTCAGGAAATTCGCAACAGGAAATAGATTGGTTTATTAAGAACCAAAGAGGATCCAGGACGTAAGTGCTGGAGGTATTTCGTCGAAAGCTACTGTCCACTTGCTTTTCATCTTATTTACTATGTTTACTATTTCTGAACGATTAACCGGATAAACAAACATTACCTTGTTTGATTTACTGTGTGTGTTTACTCTTCTGTAAGATGTCTGTGGATTTGTAGCTGTGAAATTATGTCCAAGTTGGGTGTAATATTCATTAAAAATATTTGAAATCTTTTGGGGATTCGCTACTGATTTATTATTTACGCTAAGCTCTATATTTTGTATGATCTTTTTGTGTTTATAGTTCCTAATTCTTCTTGAACCAAACTCCAGAGGGCTTTTGATTTGTTTTGTGAACGTCTTATGATGGATTCATTATGTGTCGTTTCGCAGTTTTCAACACTTTCTTATATATCATCTTGTATCTTATATAGTAATTTTTAGATTTATCGCACCACAATTCTTGCTTTCTGTGAATGTGCATTTGCTTTAGTTTATTACTTGATGTTTTAATGCCTTGTGTTGTTACCCATAATTTTGGCTTATTGACTGTGGTAGCATGCCTTAGTTTTGATATTGCTAGATCAAGATAGTATGGCCGGGGTAGTGAATTTCCCGAATCAAATTTAGATGCGAACCCGGCACTACTCATTCCTAATTATGTTCCTGCGTTTCGGCTTGTTATCGTATTTTGTTTTATCAAATTTTATTTTATTTGTAGGGGATACTGCCTTAGAAAGGATATGCCAACTTCAGACATCGATGACGTAATTGCGAGCATGCTAACCCTTAGCATCGAGGAAAATGAAACGTTCGTACATGT
>JAGDQP010073316.1:0-10402 GCA_022664845.1 Lepisma saccharinum | reverse complement strand
AAATCCATGTTCCAGTTTCTTTACTGAAAATCTCAAATTACAAATTTTATAAAAGATGCATTGTCTTTCCACAAATAGTAAGTTAGTTTTTCTCATTTCATGTTTTTCTTAAGTTAATTCCAAACATCTTTGAAGGACAACGATATTAAACAATAACTTAATTACTCAACCTTCCATCTGTTGTCGTAGTTTCTAGATAATCAAAAGCCAGTCTTTCTGTTGTTTCCCTGTCATGCTCCTTTTCATTTCTCTCAATGTATATGGCTTCACGTTCTAGCATGTTTCCAGTAAGATACGTATTATAAAACAAAAATAAAGAAGCAATACGGAACAGACTATAATTATTTCATGGATTTTTATTATTATCATAGTTTTAAGTAAGCAAATAATTGGATTGATTGTTTGTGAATGAGTGAATGAGTTCGAGTAGCATTCGGGAGGTCGTAAGTTTAATTGCATCGGCCAACAATTCTTACTTTTTTAAATGCAATTACGTCTTGCAATGCGGAAATAACACGATCAACATACACTCTGGTCATCAGCTTCCTAAAAATCCTTTTCCCTCATCGTAGTGTCACCCTTTTTTGTCTATAAAGGTAAGAAATGAAATTGTACTTCCTATTATTATGTAATTCTGTATTAATAGTACATTTTCCTTTATATTGAAACTTGTGCGGTTTATTTTTAAATATAGCAGGGACGTGTTTAGAGTTACATGTGCTACGTTTAGTAAGGGTAATGATTGTTTTGCAGTGATATTTTTACAAAATATTTGGATTTAATGTTTCCGTCTATAAATATGAAATATTTTAAAATTATATCCAAACAGAATAACGACGATGCAAGATATCTTTATAAACGAAACGATATCAACATCATCAAATTTCAGATGCTACAGCCATGTCAAGAATTTATGTGCATTTGGAATACGAATCTTACTGACACTATATTTTCTGTTTCCATTAGTATTTTAAATTACAATCATGTTTTACTGGAATTTCCAATGCAAGTCTGTATGCATGTAAACTGTGAAGATGTATGTAATATTGTTTAAAAAAGGTATTTGTGTATCATAATTTTGCATTAATAAGTGCAGATGTTACTTTTAGAGTCCACATTACCCAGACGTGTACGGTAATGTAATTTTAAAACACGAAAATTTATTCAATAACCAAATAAAAGTTTGATCTTTGGATTTCAACCAAAATGCAGACAAATGGTTTGAATAATCATCAAACTTTTATCAAACATTTACATATATAAAAGAGGTAAGCTCAAGAGATGTGTGCTTTTTGTCTCTCATTCAGTTATTTTATTATGTTTTAAATCGAATAATTTAACACTGGAAAACACTTACAATGATTTTCCAATAATTGTACGGAAAAGTTTTATTTTATTAACATTAAACTTATCAAATGCAAATTATATATTTCCTGATTTTATGTGTTATACCTGTGTAGTAAGTCGTATTTGTCTGTTTAGTGTTTGTTTTATTTACCTCCGTACCATCTGGTATTCATTAAAAGTCATCAACAAATTGGTGTATAGCATTGAGAGTAGTATAAATAGATTGTCAGTTCGATTCCAGCAGATACCAATCCTAATATATTAGTTATAAATACGTGAAAATATTCGTACGAAGTTCAACTAAGTTGCAAGTAAAAAAATAATATGATTTAAATAAATATCAACACCATCCATCAGAGCATGAAATGTGAATCAAACAAAATTTAATATGCCAGCCTGAGCTTAACGGCTAGAAATAATATTCAAAATTAAAACACAGTATTATAAATACTACATACCTCAGCATAATTCTGAAAGTATATAAAAATAAAACACGTAAGTATTTCACCTTCCTATTTATTTAATAAATAGTATAACCACATTATACATTACTTAGGTTTCGTTCACTTGAAAAAGGTATTTTCCAATTTACTTAGATGTATTTTCAAGTTCAAGTAGTGTTTTTTTTTCACAAAATCAACAGTTTTCTATCACGTCTAATTTTCTTTATAGTCTCGCAGTTTGTGTTAAATTTGATCTTGTTTCTAGTGTATTAATCAACACAGTGCCACTGCACAAAATTAGAGAGTTCACATAAAATAATGTTTCATTCAGTTTCATTCACTACGTTTTCCTTTTGCTTGCAGGATTTCACGCACATTGTTCAAATGGATGTTTACCAGTTGCGCCAAACTTCGATGAAAGTCAATAAAGTTAATTCTGGTATAACAATACAACTCATTAAACAGTTCGTAAAGCGCGTGAACAAAATCTGCATTCGTTTCTATGTGCAAGACATATTCGTTGCTTTCAGATTGTCAACATAATTTAACTGTCGCTAAATACTTCGCACAATGGTCGCATCTCAATTATATGATACTCTTTAGAAGTACACCTTTCCGTTTAGGGTTTCACCAAATATCCAACGATTGCCAAGGCCTTAATACAAAAGAAGAGGATCTAACTCTCTTTGCATTCAAGTCGTACTCGTAAAACTTACCAGTTGCTAAATATATAATCTCTAACGAATTACGTTTTATATTCAAATGAAACCAACCAAACCCTGCCTCAAGTTTCATTTGTGTCCTATCATAAACGCTATATAAATCGTGCCATGTTACTGGATTGAATAGCACTTCGTCAGTTTTTCTTAAAGAACCTCATATTTTCCTCTACGACACATATGAGCTTCGTAAAGTGGGTGGCGTTTAAAGCAGTCTTAACGTACAATATATCGATTTGGTTTATATTTTTACAGCACTGCCACAAACATCATACATCCGCCATCTGGATTGCACAATTACAAGACATTTCCTCCTCGTCTTGGATAGTACCTAATTCAACACTTTCCCTTTTTACCTCTAATTATTTTGAGATACTGTCTAATTCCATATACATTTTTGAGATACTTGAATCTTCGGATCCAAATTTTGTGTCCATACATAATGTTGAACTATTGTGGACTTGTGTTGGGTGTGTCATGTTTGTATTTATGTACAGAGGATATACACTGTCTTCTAAAATAAGACTTGAGTTTAATAGGGAGGATATTTTTTTTAATATCAGTTTGCATCAATTCACTTTCCACCACACGTGGTTTTGGAGAGATGCATAGAGTTGAAAAACATGAGGCCTCCGTTACAAGTTTTGTGTCTGTGTTTACACACAGGGAGTACATGCTTGTAACACTTGGGTTTAATACAGATGGATTTTCTGGTCCTTCTATATTCATTTCAGCAAATTCACTTTTCTTCTCATTTGGTTTTGTGGACATAACATTTTGATCAATAGAGAGTCTCCATTGCAGGTTTTGAGTTTGTGCTTACACACTGGGGAAAGGAATTCTTTTCTAAGGGTACAACATTTAACGCGTTTTTCACACGTCACGTCACTTTTCATAAGCAAGGATGGACTCTGCGATTGCTTTTCAATATTTGATAAGGTTTCAGTAACAAGTGCCGCTTCGTTCACCGTATTTAAAAACGTTTCACTTGACCAACTATCTTTGTCTTGCCAGAAATCCACTATAAATGAACAAAGTTTCCTATCGTTACCAAGAAACAACACTGTTTAAAGTACTTATTTTCTTAAATTAAATACACATAATAATGCACCCCAAAATCATGATATAGTGTTTTCAATCTTAAACCGCTTCTATCCTTTCTTCCAAACTATAGACGACCACCATCAATAAAGCTACTATTCACACTGACTTTAAAACCACACAAACAATCATAGTGCTTATACAGCAATACTTTTCTTTCCGCAAACATACTTGTTTTAAAACACTTGTGCGCAACTCACATCTCTAAGGCTGGGAAAGAATCTGCAACTATTCTTGCATATTTATTTTCATACGGCTTTCCATACGTCACTCTTTAATGTTAGATTTTTCTTTCACACGTTCCATCTTTTAACGATCCATGGGGTCTTTCTGGTCCCTTGAAGGGTCATGGAATGCCATTGATATATTATTGTTTTTTATATATTGTTTACTTTCACACCATTTGCGTTTGTCTACTTGTAATGGTTCCCAACTTGTATTTTCCTTGTTTTCGGACGCTACGGTCCAGTTTCATGATACTAAGTGATGGTATAACATTGTCTAATTTTTGTTTAGTATTTGTATTCTCTTTAAATTGCCAACTATTTCACATTATTAGAAAAAAATCTTAGTCGATTTATGCTTTTGGACGCCATTTTTGGGGTTGGGCAGTGAGTTAGAGTCCTCAAATATTGTTTGATTTTTGCTAGCATTGAAGCTTCCTTTGACACCATTACAACAAAAGTCAAATCATGGTCGATATAGGCATTCGGACGCCATTTTCGGGTGGGGAAGTAGAGTCCTCAAATTGTGTTTTTTTATCTTTCCTGGTATTGAAGTTTCATTTCACATAATTAAAACAAATGTCAAATCTTAGTAAATTTAGTCCTTTGGACGCCATTTCGGGGGTCAGGGGAGGGGAGGTACAGTTCTCAAATATTGTTTTTGAACTTTGCTAGCATTGAAGCTTCGTTTGACATCATTACAGTAAATTCTTAGTCAACTTATGGCATTTTTCTTCATCATTTTCAGGAAGTGGGATTGAGGTATATTGTTTTTTGAACTTTCCTGTGCGGATGTATGATTTGACATTACTGGTAAAATTTCCAAATTTTATTCGATTTACGCAATTTTTCTTCATCATTTTTGTCGAAGGGGAATGTGGTACAGTCCTCAATTATTGTTTTTTGAACTTCCCTGGTACGGATGCATGATTTGACATTACTAGTAAAATTTTCAAATCTTAGTTTATTTACGCCCCAGGGACGGTTTTCAGGGCCCTGGGGTCATTTTTAATATTATTTTATTATTAGTTTATATTTCCTTTTATTTGACAGTGTTTTTGCTTTTCTAGTCCCAAGCATTAGAAAGTTCATTCTTATCTTCCAGGGCCCTTAGGACCCACATAGTGACCCTCCTAGCATTACACAATACTGTCTTATTACTCTGTTGTATATTCTATAATTTGAGACCATTTTCAGTCCTTTAGTCCCAAGAATTAAAAACTTTACTTTTTTTACCAGGGCCAGGCAGGTAGATTTTTGGTATTCTGATTGGATTTTCTTCTTTAGGATGCATTCCAGAGTAAGATAACGTCTAATCCATCTTGATATGACCATTATAACGCGAGATATTAAAATATAAATAATTCACAAAATGGCCGTCGCAACTAAGTGATGACATGCATAACGGAAAATCCGAGATAGCTATTTTTCTCGGTGTGCCATTCTGAGCGAAATGCCGTTTGTTCCACTTTTCTAGCAGATATTTTTATTTGTCAAAAAATTGAAAATCGCGTCGTGGAGAGCTTCCAGTTCGTTTAATCGTCCATCTGCAACCTGCTTTTTCCCAAACTCGATATGGCAAACACGAATCTGAAGTCCTTTGATGTGTATATCATCTCTAAATAAGAAAACATTTTCTAAAAATCGTTAATTTTTAAGAAGATTATATAGGAATTAAATCCATTATGCATTAAGCTCATAAATTATGGTCATAGAAGAAACTATCTGCTAATATGACTGCCGGAAACTATGTCACGTGACACGTTGAGGATTGTTCGATTCGAATTTCAAGCTTCGCTTGTCATGCTGACTACATTATCGTTTCCTTGTGGATTTCAATGCGGAAATCGAATTGCTAATTTGACCAAGATGGCCGTATCCGGAATCTATATCACGTGATAAGTTATCAATAGTTTATTTTGTATTGGAAGTTGCATCCAAACAAATTACGATTAACATAGGCCGACAGTACTAGCGCCCGATCCGACTTTTTTAGTGTCCAACCCGATCCGGCCAGGAAGTACTTGTGCCTGGTTCGGCCCCACATCATATGTGTCCGGGCCGACCCGGCTTGGCCCGGAACGTGCCCGGCCCGGAACGTGCCCGGCCCGGAAAGAGCCCGGCCCGGCTAGGCCCGGAATGTGCCCGGCCCTGTCCGACCCTGTGTACTTGAAACGGGCCGGGCCGGGTAATCCGCCGGGCCGAACGGACGCGCCCGGCCCGTGCAGGGCTCTGCTATGTATAGATCCCAGAGGCACTTTCAGCCCCCGACAGGGTCTGGTATGACATTGGCTTATTATTTTTTATTTTAAAGCACGTGTGTTCATCTCCTTAGCAATATTCAAAGACAATATGCACGTTTCTAATTGCACATGTTAAGGGCCTTCAGGGGGACTTGGTGGCCCTGTATTATTTTCCTTAATTTGTACTTCATCCCATAATATAAAATTGTATTATCTTTAATTTAAAACTGGTCGCGTCTCATTAAGCATTTGGCAAGGAACACCTTTTATTACACAGCTCGGAAAGACCATTCTGAAGTTTCTCGCAACTTATTCATCAGCAACAGCATGCACGCTTTCAAGCATATTGTTCGGAGTTGGCGTAGAATTCGGAAGGTCGTAGGTTCGATCCCAGCGGCCGATCATCTAGAATGAGGTTTTCACTCACTCATACCAGGCAAATGCTATAATGGTACTTTCAACATAGGCCCTGGCCGATTCTTGCCCCTCCCCTATCAAAGCTTGAGAAATAAATATAAAAAATCAAATTCAGTGCAGTTCGCAATCCACTTTACCATGTAGGTCTCGCTCTTAAAACAGCTTTTGCTTTTCAGTGCTATGCCACGCACCCACAATAATAATATCTTACACCAAACCAGCTTTGCTTCGTTTCAGTATCGAAATTAAACCTTAAGTTAGACCATGGTTGCGTTCTTTTTCAGTATATTCGCAACACGAGGTCTTCCCCGTTTACTCTCCTTGTTCCATATTTACAAATGTACAAGCAAGTTAAACTGGACCACTTATTTTGCCAGATCCTATACACAGTATTTCTACAGGACCTGCTTACACGTGTTTTTCCCTCATCTCCCTATAGCTTTTTTAAAAAGCATATTTTTTTAAAAGTACAGAAACACACATGACCATTATTTCACTTCAAGTACATATACATCAACTAGTAGAAAATCTCTGTACAAACCTCACAATCCTGCAATAATTGAGGCACAAAGACAGTCTCCTAAGTACGTCTTCGCGCATCAAATGTTTCAGCGGCAATAAGCGCTAAGCATCTCTTCGCATCTCCATCCAACTTGCAAGGTTCTTTGCCTCTCTCTCTCTCTTCTAGTCCAGGTCTTACAATGCGATTTCATTCGTATACACACTGCAACTCATCTTCCAGAATGCTTTAACATATCCAGCCATCTATTTACATATTCTTTCCCCAAGTACTACTTCCAAAATAACCAGCTCATCTATATTCTCACAGTACGGCGACTGCCTCCACCCAACGACTAATGTTCAGTATTTTTTAAAAAATGGAGAGGGAATGAGCAACAGTGTGTCTGTGTACGTTTATGTTAAATCATATAGGTGGTTGCCAAGACAACAAACAAAGTGTGTGCGTGTTCTTGCTTATTAATATGCGTATATTGTCTTCTATGTTATTATTTACGCCACAGGGAAGTAGTTATCTCTATGTATGTACTGTATCTCATTTGCATAAAGTACTAACAAGTTTTGCATCTACCTACTTAGTGTTTAAGTCCAGCTTATAATACGTTTTTGTAAGCAATCGATTATAAAAAAAAAGAACATCCCTCTATGAGTCACTGCTTTTAAGATTAGTTTGTTAACACTGTAATTAGTTTAAGAGAATGCCCGAACTAAGAGCGGGATTCAAAGACGGGCCTCATTCAAAGTCCGACACCTGAACTACTCAACTGCGTATCTTGTGCAGAACAGCGTTCACTATAACGTCTAGTTACGGAAAAGTTAACGATTGAAAAAAGATACAATGGCATGTCTTTTTTTAACCTATGTTTATTTGAACATAATTTCTGTGGTTTTCATTAAAAAGTCTGCTTCTCTACTTCTGTCATAGAGCATTGAATGCACCTCAAGATACTAAATTTTGCCTTCTCATAGCCATGGAAGGCACTAACATGATGAGAAATACCAAATATAGAGCGTAATGTGGAAGTTCTTATGTCAGTCCTGGGCGCAAAAAGTACGTGTTTATATCGCAATAATTTCTACTCCATCTTGTGTTTAGTTTGCAATTCACTTCAAATTAGATTATTTATAGGTCTATTGATTTTCTGCTGCGTAGAGAGTCCAGTCTGCTGAAAACTCAAGGGATCAAGGGCCACGGTGGCTCAGTTGGTAGAGCGCTCACCTCTGGCGCTTCGGTTCGTCCGTTCAAACCCTGCTTGTGCCATGAGAGCTTTGTGGTGAACAAACAACGTGTGCGTGGGTTTTCTCGGGGTTCTCCCATTTCCTCCTCCTTTCTTCATTCCACCAATCATTCCATAGTCATCAACATGGTCTGAGCCTGAGTTGCCTAAAGGCATTAAAACTTAGATTCAAAGTACCTGCTTAGAGCACAATAATTTATCAATATGCTCTTTCTTGATTTCGAAATGAGTCTGTGCGTTAATATAAATGCGTTAATGTTTATTACCAGCATACTATTCTCTGATACGAATCATCAACTTTTTCTTTCCTATGCCAATATTTTGTTTTGTGGCTTGAGATCGCCAACATTGCTTATCTCTCGTGTAAATATACATTATATTATTACATTTGCAAGGTTAAAAAAAAATATTTTCACTCATATCTTGCGGACCGGGTAGCCATGTGGTCTAAGGCGTTAGACCAGTGACACGAAGGAGGTTGCGGGTTCGAATTCCGCCAAGGACATTAATGTTTATGGATTTTAACCAGGTGTATAGGGCCGAATCGTGACGGGCCGAAGCCAAAAGTTACTAAACTGTTCCATATAAAATAATGTTTTTTCACCCCTTTATCTCTTTCTTTGTTCTGTTTAGATGCTTCGTTTCAGGTGTATCGTTTAAAAGACAGGGTAAAGAATGGATGCACTCTTAATACGTAATTTCTGAACATGTAACCCGGTTTGGAGAGATGACAACAAAAACGCAAAACCAAAACAGTTCTTAGGATACCTAGTGCTTACTGTTACCGCTCATAAAATTCATTTTACCTTTTTCCCAAAGTCACATTTGGTTTGTTATTCTCAGTTTTCCATTTGTTGGTATTTCGATATCGTTTTGTGCCATTCAGTGCTTCCAGACGCGTATCTAAAAATTAATTTCGGAGGGGACAATTGAATTACGCCATAAATGTACATTTTTTGTTAATTTGAATTTATTTTAAGGGTTTTAGTCAACTATGGCACGGGCCACACTATCCTTTTGTATATTAACCGGAATTTCGGGCTGTGGGTCAGACCCACCCATAAGTACACACGTCCATATCGCTCAATATCATTGTGTTTCGGTATTTTGATATGGTTCAGTATTTCAATATTATTCGGTACTTCGGTATATCGTTATTTCGGTATATGGATATTTCCGTATCGTTCGGTACTTCGGTATACCTTTATTTCGGTATTTCTATATTTTCGGTATATCGATATTTCGGTATCTTTCGGTATTTCAGTATATCAATATTTCGATATCATTCAGTATTTTTGTATATCGGTACTTGTCGGTATCCAAAACATACCGAAAATCGGTATGAAAATTTCAATACCGAACATCCCTAGTTTCTTGTGAATCTAAAATATATCATCAGATTTTTATTTATTTGTAGTACATGGTAATTCTGGAAAAGAGAAACTGAAATCAAGTAGTCTTGAATTTGAATTTATTTATGGCCTTGGCATCTCAATCTCAGGCCGAGATAGGGTGAGATAGAGGATTTGGAAGGTTTCGGTCAGTGTATAGGCCTACCATCCCGGCATTTGCCTGGTATGACAGGAGAAATTATGGAAAAACTCAGTCAGGATTGGCGGCCGCTCCATGAATTCGAACTTGGACCACATTTAGTTGAGTATATTACAAAGTTTTCTATTACCAATATACAATACTCTTCAGAGGTTTCATGAAGTAAGTATGAGCAAGGAGAAGGTCTCTTTAATGTAGAATCGTATTTTTCACTGAAATGCTTGTCCGGAGGGACGAGTAGTTTTCTCGTTAATAGTAGTCATTTCTTATTATTGAGATTTCATGATCTCTACAAAACTTCCCTTGGTTCACAGTTGAAAGCGTAATATCTTTTAAATATAGTCCTTAAACCTCATTTCTCAATTTTTATGAATGACAGTGTAACTTGTTCCAGGTAGTTTGTTAGCAGTATACACGCCAAAGATAGATTAAGTTGAACTGTTGCTGTCGTTCTGGAAAGCGATTTTATTCTTCGAGGAAAGACACAAAATCTATGTATTCTACAATACACAAGGTATTTTTTAAGTTTCATCGTCAACTCAATTCTATAAGCATAAAAGATTTCTAAATGCGGGTTCAAAGGAATTTACGTATATGCAA
>JAGDQP010073314.1:0-10402 GCA_022664845.1 Lepisma saccharinum | reverse complement strand
TACAACAAACACACGCGAACAAGCTGCTTCGATACCTCCATTTCTCTTGTACACTGGACGAGCTATGATTGTTGTGTGTAAGCATCGTGCCTGTATTACTGAAGGTCGATGGTCAGATTAACTCCCGATCCTTTGGCAGGCACGTGCGTCATTTCGTTTCCTCTCAGTGGGCGCATGATTAATGGGACGTCAAAAACGGAAAACACTTTTTTGGTTACCTTGTAGCTACTCTGGATGCAATTCTATTTACTATCTCGCAGTCGTCGAGTGAAACTGGTGAATGTCTTAGAAATTCTGTTAGAATGTTCAGTGTGAGCAAGATTCAAAATCGCTCTTCTTCCGATACTGACTGGAAGTCAACAACCGTTTACAGATGATTCATTGAGCTTTCCAAATGTAGACCTATAGGAGAATGAAGACATCTTTAGAGTAGACAACATCCACATTATGGGGAAATATGGAAGTAGACCAATAATGAATATAGATTATATAGAATGATTATGAAGTTACTGGAAGAGTCAATTATTCAGAACGAAACAAGAAAAAGTTCTTTTGAAGAAATATCGAAAGTTGCATTGCTTTGGAGCAGCTAGTGGAAGCCAAATGTAGATCGCTATCGTCACAAATGGCTTAATTTCTCGACAAATAATGTCGTAGGATACTTTAACTTAGCAAATCACAATGAAAGTTGAACCTTGGAAATGTATTTGAGCAATCTTTACGCTTAGAGAACTCGGTTTTGAAAGAATAACTAATGCGCAGCCTACTGCGCAATATCAATTATTTGATAGTAGTACTCTTACGTGGAAAATCCCCATTGAAGCTGCAATCCTTCAATCATAAACGTAGCTAAAATATAATCCTTGGGTACAAGATTGATTTGATTTTGCTAAGCTGACATATCTCACATCATAATTTGTGAGATATATTATGTCATTTCTCAGGGCTGACAATCATTTTTGTACATGCTGCGCATTGATGAAGATCAGCTAAAACAAAGTGGCAATAAGGCAAATCCTTGAGGTACCCCACAATGGAAAAACACAAGAGTGAACGAAAAAAATGTTATGGGTAGAAATATTCAAAAAAAAAAAAAAAAAAAGAGAAGCATCATTTTCCCACTATATAAAATTTAATACCAAACCTGTCATTTTTTTTGTTTTAGACCAACAAAACGAAGCAGCTGAATCAGCCTGTGGAGTAGATGCTTTCCAAAGATAAATATTTTTTATGCACGCTATTTTTCTGCTTTTCTCTTTGGAAAAGACGTCATCGCTGTTGGCACGACAACACCCGTAGTCTTTTACGTAAAATTTCGCTTCCGGTCGGCACAAACCACGACTAATAAACATTATCTCGTGTGTAATTTCTGCCGCGGTATTGACAATGCGAAAAGAAGAGGAGAGAATTTCAATTTAACTTGTCTTGCTTTGGCGGGTCTGTACTATCGCTTGTTGAGATGAACGTGTTAGAAGAGTCGGGATTTTGACTTCCTGATCAGGTTATTTGCTCTGATTGGTTGGTGGGACTTTAACTGATTTATTACTCACTAGAGGTCTCTAATGTATTCACCCCCACAACTTCATTGAGACTTCTATCCATGTTCATCCTTGGAATAGCATCGAGGGCGTTCTTTCTGGAAAATAAACTTGCATCCGGATTCCTTTTCTTAGCACTACGTGACCGAAATCCTGCGAGAGTACTTGCTCTTATCCAAGCAAATAGGCAATAAAAGGAACTGTCGCCTGTCTTGTAAAGAATGACTTCCCGTCTTGTTGTGTAATATTGAATTCATCGCAATTGAAACAGTCGCAGCTGTGATCTTTTAAACTATAGCACAACTGTCACAGGAAATATTACTCTTTGAGAATAAAATGGTAATGTAGCGAAACGGTTATTGTGTAGACGCTAAAAAGGTCCTAAAGAAGGGCAATTAATTTTCTGTAAAGGCCTGTTTCTTGAATGAGTTCAGTAATTCACACAATAACGGAGATAAATGGTTCAGATAGTAACGAATTTCACAAATTCAGATAGTAACGGCACCAAAGTGAATTACGCGGAGCTCTACTGTCAAAATTTTACTTTTATCGGAATCACTGTTTATAGTCATTTTAGAGGAGGTAACGGTAAAGAATATAGGTTCACAGCCAGGGAAGGGCTTAAAAATCTAGTCCCCTGACCTCACATATATATATATATATATTTGTGAGTGACTAGTGTAAACAGAAGATAAAATTTATATATGATAACCAGTGGCTGACATATGGAACAAATGTGGCTAACTGGAATAGTGTTCCTCAATCTTTTCGAGTCTGCGGACTACCAAATGGATAATTTGCCTTACGTGACCACCCAACTGAACAGTTTTGATACACATGAACCACAAGTGAGTCATATTTCCTCTCATATGATGTACACACTATAGTTTATTTACGTAATGATAAAAACATTTATACTATGCGTTTCAGTATTAAAGTTGGTATTGAATTTGAGTACAATAAGTATTGTTAATGCAGTGTGAACTACACGCATAAATTTCAATTCACAGAAATAGAATAGAACGTTAAATATTTTACCTGCAAAATTGAGTAATGTAAAGATGTAGAACTAATACACAACTCAGAAGCTAATATAAGCCGTGCAATGTATTAACCATGCAATTTCCATTATTCCATCTTGAACATTTTTTGCAGATGTAAAAATATTTTAACTGACCCGCGTATTATTTTCCTTCTCCGGGCGGCTTGGGGACCACTTCTTATAAACTTGCGCCAACAACACTGTGATAAACATTGAACTAAAAAAAAAAAAAAAGCTATCTATAATTGCATGGTAATCACTGTTTCGAAACAATGGTTTTCTGAATTCAAAATCAGATTACTTTAATTAAAATGAAATAGTCTATAACAAAAGCCTATAATCGAAGTAATATATATCATAAAATCAAACACACACTTTCGCATTACAGACCCTCGATCGATACTATTATCCACACTCTTCTGTATCTCTTCGTATATAAGGTCCGGTGACCTAATATGGCCCAGGAACCCCAATATGGCCTATTTGCTATATTCGTCATAATACGTGTTAAATATGACAGGTTATGGTATTCGTGTGTGTAGAGGATTTACAAAAAGTGTTTTAAACAAAAGCCAGTAGACGGAGACGCTAGTTTTACACCCAACTTCGAGTAGAGTGAAATGTAGGCGTATAATCACATGCTTTTATAAACTTCGTCACGTAAGTGTTATGACGTAATAATTTGTGTGAAGAAAGTAGCATGTGATTATTGTTACTAAAGTTGGTGCATTTCTTCTGATTTCGTTGGTAAATTAAAAGTTTCTTGTCGTTTAACTTTTAATGGTGATTTTGTAAATATATATATATATATATATATTCTTTGTGTCAAGGGTAATCAATATGGCCTATGGGCTTGCCCAAACAAGATGTCAGTCCTTTGATCTGCCCGAAATGTGAACTTTAATCTTTCTTTGTAATTTCTTATTTAAAGATTGTTTAAGTCTTGTATATGATTCATTTTTCATTGAAACCAACCATTAACAAAGTTTGTCATCAAAGTTAACATTAAGTTTAACTATAATTTTTTTTATTCTAAATTTTCGTTTTTCATTTAAATTAATATTTTGTAGAATTTTGTATGCGTGTGTTTTCTTCACACACACACACACAATACTGCATATATACTGCAAAATACACAATTAGTATTGTAACATACGGAGCCGCCGTAGCTCAGTGGTTGAGTGTTGCCGTAACATTCAGGAGATCGTGGGTTCGTCCGAGCGGCCGACCATCCTGACAAGCTTTTCCAGGGTTT
Source organism: Lepisma saccharinum (assembly GCA_022664845.1). NCBI lineage: Eukaryota > Metazoa > Arthropoda > Insecta > Zygentoma > Lepismatidae > Lepisma > Lepisma saccharinum. The sequence goes on along the minus strand of JAGDQP010073314.1, from coordinate 6,567 downwards.
TCCTCAGTTACACCAGGCGAATGCCGGGATGGAACCTTCAACATAGGGCCTGGGTGACACCTTCCCGAATCCTTTCCCCTCCTCTATCACAACCTGAGCCTTAGATGCCTAAAAGTCATAAATAAAAATTCAAGTATTCTAAAATGTAAATCTTGTCTGTCTTTGAAACACAAAACACATGCATACATAAATAGGTCATATTGGGTATTTTGAGGTCATATTGGGTATAAATAGTCATCCAATATAGCCGAAACGTACCAACTGTTTAAATAATTTCGTACGCTGTTATTAATCAAAATATTTCGTTAACTAATTAACGTTTAATGTTTCTGTGAAGAGTAACTAATTACCGTGCTTGGAACGTTAAATAAATGTATGTAACTAAATACTTATATAAATAACAACTCAGTGCTAAAAATAAGTTCTCACATTTGGTTCCAAAATAGGAAGATTAAGATTTAATTTGATAATGGATCACTACTATTCCTTCTTTGACTTCGGTTATTAATGATGAGTTAATGCTCTCTACAGATGGATGAATAATTTCCTCTACTCTGTTTCACTGATCTCATCATGTGCTTAGCTTTATACATTTATCTTGTCAGGTGTAACTGCTTAATAGCCCTTAATCCAGAGGTCGGCCGCGTCTATATAAGCGTACCTCTCCGTCTATCACAATTAATTTAACGGATCACATCACAGGGCCTCGCCACATGAACTACTAGTACAGGGAATGTAATGCATTCATATGAAGATCATTATATAAATGACTATAATTCAGAATTGCAATTGCACCACGTAATAGTAATAATTATTTAGAGTGTCTTTGATCTAGCGTTTATGCAGGACATTAGAGATGATTGGACTGTTGTATTTTAAAGAGAAACATTTTTATTTACAGATGTTTTCAAATTACCGTATTAGATTAACTCCAGAAAATTTCTTTTTCGTATCTTACTACGAAGGCCTATAGCGTCTAATATTACAGTCAAACTATTAACGTTTTATCCTGCATTTGTGTACGTTACAACTAGAGTACTTTATCATTCTTGAACCGCTGATGGCGGCATTGGAGGGGCGTTCTTTAGATAATGTTTGAGTTATAAAATACCTATTGTGTTTCTTCCAACCAACAAGTTAGCAGTGTAACTCGCTGTTCTTTACAGTTGTATGATGACACGATATTCATAATGTTAAACAATTGAAGTTGATCATTTTAAAGTGATTTTAACGTTTTTGTTTTTATATTTATACTTTTCTGTAAAGTTCTGTAATATCGACATAATGTGAAAGGCCAGAGAGACTTTTCCCGTATAAAGTTGAAGATAAGATAAAATGAATTTTATGGGGTATAAAGTTGAAGTTGTGAAAGGTCTTTTATAGGAAGAAAGATAGCACAAAGACATTGTAGAACGATGTATGTAAATATATATACGAAGAATTGGTGCTGCGATGAGAGAGAAACAAACAAACTAGTAAAACAGGGTTGGAAGGAGTGTGGGGTAGGGGTGCGAGCTGTCCTCCAATAACCATGAAAAGAAACGTCAAAACTTTGGCTCTACTGAGGAACAGAAAAAATGCTTTAAAAAACTTAAACATAAATATCGCTGGTCATAGTGCAGGAATTTATCCTGGGAGTGTTACAGGAGCTCTTTGCTTAGGGGGTAAAAGGTCACACTAACCAATACTCCACACAGGGTAAGGAAGTCTCTAGTTCAGTCTTTCCCAACCTTTTGTAGGATCGAACCCCTTGATTTCTTACTAGTTTCTTTGTGGACCCTTGCTCATACAATCAAGATACATACAACCTATTGCGTTGTCTGTAGCTTTAAAAAAAGGAGTACAATTCCAATACATGGATTTTCAGGCGAAGATCTTATTCTATATCAAACCTGTTTCTGTACTTATTTTTCATGTCAACAGGTACAGAAAATGTTGACTCACAGAAGTAACTAGTCTTGAAAGACATAAGATGTGAAACTGCCTTTCTCAATACATCAGGATATAATGACCCCTCATGTAACCAGAAATCAAGAAACACAAACTTGACATCATCTTCATGGAGAAATATAGATACAACTCAAAAAGCTGGTCTTCTTACTTTGATGACATGTCATTTTTGATTGTTTAGAAACGTATTCTTCATTGAATTGTTTTTTCTCGTTGAAAGCAGGAAAGAAAACTCTCAATTTGGAACCCAAAGATAGCAAATGTTCCTTCATGTTTTACAATCTGTATTTGGAAGTTCTGTTTCACTTGTTGACAGAAAATCGTTCAGTTTAGAAAATAAATTGTATTCCTTATTGTCAATTCGCCAAGCCCCCACTTCTAAATCTTTTAATTGTAGCTTCAGTTTTGTCTTGCACTGAAAACACAGTGTCACTGGAATCCTGAAGACTTGAATTTAATGTACTCCATACTGAGAAAATATCTGAGAAACAAGGAAGTGTCGAAAGCCAAGAAGTGTCATTTCAGCAGTCCTTTAGTTTTGGTTCCAATTTCGAATCATCAGAAGAAGCCTCACCCCATCGCAACTCAGAACTGTTCCGCAAGATAACCAGCATACCATAGAATGTTAAAGTAAAGGTTCATGATCACTTCCCATCTCATTATACAACGCAGCGAAAATTCTGGAGATGAGGACGAGTCTTGATAAAGTTAACAACTTTAACGAACCCATCGAAAACATCTTTCATATTGGATGCCTTTCCACGTATAGTAAATGTTTCACACGATGGATACTGCAATGCATCAGCTTGGCAGAGACCACAGCAGCCTGGACACGCAGAAAAATTCCTTTCTGTTTGTTTGCCTGCTATCACTAATTCCAACATATTTAGTCCAATTAGAGTTTATTTTCGTAGATAATATTAATAATAAATTCTAACAAGGCCTCTGCAGTTGCATGTAACGGCCGTCTTTTACAAAACAAAAAATCATCATAAACTTTGTTGTTGTGTTTATATGGAACAAAAGCAACGAATTTGCATCTCCCGAAATATCAGTACTTTGTTCTTTACTTGTAATTAAAAATACTCATTGGAACTCAGGTATTTCGATGTGTCCATGTTTTCAATCATCTCGTCGATTCTCCGCGTCCAGTGTTGTTAGAGAGACAAACTAATAAAAGTTTCTTAGAATGTTTTTTGCCAAAGAAATTGCCTTCGCTGGAGGAAGAATTAAGTCTTCACCTTTCTCGTGATCAATAGAGATACTTCGTATGATACTTTTACTATTTGAGCATGACACAATGTCTCTACTAGAAGTATGTAGCTAATTTTACCAGAAAGTTAGACTATTTTCTTGGCGTCAATTATGGAATAAAGGATTTGCAAACCAAGAAGTCTCTTGGAAAAGACAGTAGCAACAAGAAGGCCACACGCAGGAGCTGTTAGTGGTTATATTAGCTGTTTCATCTGTTTTTAGCTCAATTGTCTAGTGAAAATCCAACATGAGGATAGATGGTCACATCATTAAATGTTGTTGTTCATTCACTTTATTTGTACCATTGTTTTGAGTTTGTTGAGTTCGATTTTAACTTGGCGTTCGTGGTAAACAAGTTGTTTTTTAAATTATTTTACGAAAAGAAACCGTCATATGATGTAGTAAATATCGGGAAGTAAATTCTCGCTACACGTAAAACTATTGTCCTCGCTTCCATTGCGGACCCCAGGTTGGGAACACTGCTCTAGATGGTCTCGGATACTCTATGTAAAGCAGCGTTTGGGAGCATGAAACACTAGACTTCTAATGAATGCAAGAAAATTGTGTTTTCTTTGACCTATGATGAATGCTCCACTATATCTAATGAAAGTTAACGATAGGTTCCGCGTTGACCTGGGCAGATGTTCAAGTTGCAACGTGTACATCATCTGACGTCAATCATGGTTTAGGGTGTAATGTCTGTGACTTCGGATCTGGGAACTTTTATAGAAGGGGGAATAATGACATACACTAGACATTCTTCAAAAGCATGTACTCCCAGAGATTGTAGCCTGATTTGGTGTCGACCCATTCACCTTATGCATGATGGAGCCCTCCCACCAAGCTAACAATATCAAAATATATTATTGATGTTGAATCGATGTAAACATATGCCGATACAATTTTGTACAAAAAATAAAATTTAAAGGAAATGAATTCTGAGTCTAATAATTTGAATACATCTGTGGTAACTATGTTTAATGTTTCTACAAGAGACCAAATATCAACATTTAGAAGAAGCGTTGTACAAAATAATAATAATAATTTAACACTTGGGAATTTGAGGATATATCTTTATTAATGAAGTGTACCTTTAATACAGATTCTACCCTTCTTGGTCTAGATTAAAACTTTCGAATAGTTTTTAGTGGAATGTTCTTCCATTCCTTTATCTACAACATCTACGAATTGTACAGAACGACAAAGACTTAGTTGGTAGATCTTTTTGGCTTCACATTTGGAAAGTCTTGGGTTCGAATACAGCGCGAGCATTCTGCCTTGATGTTTTGAAGGGATTTCTCAGTCGCATGAAGGTCGTACCAGGATGATACCTTCAGACTAGGCACTAGTCAGCTTCCTTCTTACATACCTCTTCCCTATTCCGGTCTGAGTCAAAGATGCCTAAAGGTCATACTTACAACTCATTGAAACGTACCGATTACTTCACAGATGCTGGCGCAAGGAATTTGTCTCTAAACCTGCTGTCCGAAATTGGACTTACAGGTTTGATTATATTCACGTCAGGATTTATATTGAAATTCATGTTGGTGATCCTGAAACCAAGATTAAACCACATTGTGTTTACTGCGCATTATCATCTTAGTGTTACTGACGTGCAGAATCTAATGTGCTAGGTGCGTTACTCCTACTAATGTTCATTAACCGAGTCGTAGTTCGGCAAAGGTCTCAAATTCTCCCAAACCCTAGCAGAGAGTATATCAATCAGTCAACACTCATTGCAAATTCAGTCTTACTCAGGCGGTGTTGTCATGTTTGGAATCCCATCGGTGTTACTGCTAAAGGTACCAAAATTCTCTGAAGAATAGTTTATTAAACGCAGCCTTTCCTGAATTGTTGATCGACGAGTATCTTGTTTCTACCGCCAGTTAGACTGTGAGGCTTGTCTCACCACGAAAGCATTATATTTACTGTGTTTAATTTCCTAAATTATCGAGCACTACGTTAAGGAAGTACTACATGAAAGCATTAATGCTTCCTTTAAGTTATCTGTCAAGTTCTCTAAAATAATCTCGTAGACTCTGAGCTCTTCAAGGAAGTTCTTATCTTAGAAAGCTATCGTTTCGAAAACATGCAATCCAGAAATGCTACTTTCTCTTAAATCTTTCGTTCAATCTGAGAAAATGCCAACACCTCTCTAATGATAGGCCCTGTTTTTCGAAAAATGTTCAAGTTTGTTGATATTAGCTCTTGCAGCTCTGAGTAGCAATGATTGACCCAAACGAATGTTATCCTCCAGTATTTAGATTTTCATAACACACAAACACGAAAAAAAAAGCACTAATCTCGACCAGCAGATTCCTACATTTGCAGGAAAATGCTACTGCGTTTAAGACAGTGGAGTAGCTCTTTCTTCTTCAGATTAGAAGAGATATTCGCTTTGCCCTTTTCAACCAACCAAGTCAATAACACAGTGCTTAATATTAGTACCTCTATTATTCTCATATTAGTCATGTAAGACTCGATATGAGATAACTCTGAGGTTCCTAACGAGTCCGGAGCTCCCAAATTCAAAGTTTTATGTAGAATTGCTATAATTTTAAGCTTAATTATACATATTTAATATACATGTCATACACAGACGCAGTTTGGATTCCCTCGGAGGCTCGTGGACCCCTCCGAAAACCAAGTTCTAGATACGTACCTGATGTACTCTTTAAAGGAAACGTATATAGGATATGCGGTGATTGAACGAGTATAAGTAAATGAAATATATACAGGGACTGTTTATGAAATTTTCCTGTTAATCACAGCGGTGATACGAGAATTTTTAACGGAAAGTTTCGCCGAGTTCCAAGGATTCTATTTGGAACCCAGAGCTCCGCGGAAGATCAATTACGAAGCGCTGTTTCAGAAAAAAAAAAAAAAACTACAGCAACTAAATGGACTCCAAGAATTTGTCCATTTTGAAAGTATGGCAGATCAAATATTTTACCTTCCACCTTTTTTTTCGCCACTACTGAACACACACAGACACACAACCTAGACAGACAGCATCGGAAAACAAAAGGTAACAGCTATTTCAGTTTTTTACATTGTAGCCTCTAGGAAAACAATTAACTCGTATAATGGTGGTGTTTCATATTATTTTATCCAAGCTCTGTATGGACTGTACACAGCAGCATTTGAAATATCCGCGGAATGTTCTGCTCATAACTAACGGAATGGTGCTTGCATGGAATGTTTGTAGCTGTTACTTGATGAATCAAGCTGTTGGGGTTCACATGTCTACATTTTAGTTTTGCTGATTATTGCATTCCACATGAGCTCCAATAATTATGCAGAAAGCACACATGTGATGTCCCAAATGTTGTTATGTATACCCTCTAGTGCATTTACACACAC
>JAGDQP010073313.1:0-10402 GCA_022664845.1 Lepisma saccharinum | reverse complement strand
CCACTGAGCCACGGCAGCTGGGTATAACATTTTGAAAAATAATATGCAGGAAAAAATTATAAAATGCTTTTACACCCCTCAATTTTTCATTTATCGCTTCCTGATACCATCATGTTTCGAAGTACTGACATGAAGCACAAAGGTTGGTACGACTGAACATAGAAAGGTTTCATAATGATAGTATGAAAAATTCGTATATGGGTCTCGCAATGGTAAAAGAGTAAAGGGGATTCACATTGACTATTGCATGAATAGGGAGGGTAAAAAATTGGATTTTCTAAAATCGAAGTAAATAGCGTTGATAACGATAATTTTTAAGTCTAATATACGCTTTTACATATAATTATACATAATAATCAATGGTGGGTCGCACAAACATACAGCCTGTCAAGGATTCCATAATGGTAGACGGATGTAAATATATATATATATATATATATATATATATATATATATATATATATATATACATACATGTGTGTGTGTGTTCGAACAAGAAAAATTAAGTTGCATTCCTTCATGATAAATCATGCACGATATCCAACTGAGTATTTTCCTTTTCTTTGCATTAATTCATCTCTCTTAGAACTTAACGTATATGTAATTTCTGCCTATCTATCTCGTGGTTTTCTAAATGATGCTCAACCACTAAGCTTTCTTCCTCCAAACGGAGGAATATCCTAGCATGTCATGTTTAGGTACATATTCCTATTGTCATTTTGGCTGTCTAACTAATACGCGTACAGTGAAATAATTGTCGTGGAGAAAATAACTCCAACCTTAATTATCTATTCTATGTCACTGTACATTCGGTAAGGCTATTTCACTCAATTTTGTTATTTTTGTGACCTATCTACTTCCCGAAATGAACGATACAATTAAAAAGTGAACATATTGGAAATTATACTAAGTGGATATCTCTAAAACACGAGGTCGAACTGCATATTATGTTAAAAATACGTACCATGTACCGGGACAAAATGTCCCAGTTTGTGCCAGATGATCCTATACTCTGTAGAGTGGTACCGACAAACAAAATACCGAAGATAATATCAACGCTGAATCTTTACTAAAGCTGCAACAAAGTTCCGTGATCTTATAATCTCTCCTAAATTCCTTTCAGAGGTAGAGGCATGTGAATTCAGTTATGGGTCTCAGTGACCCTTTTGGTACTAGGAAGGTTAAAACACCCTGAGATATTGCAAAACATGTTAATCCACGTGGAGCGGACGAGTAAGTGACAGCCCAAGAATAATTAGCCGTCATTGGTACGAGACGTCTATGTCATTGACTCGGAGAGCGTTCAAGCTTTAAATACTTCCAACGGAAAATATGTGTGTCTATGACCTTACTTCTCAAAGTAAATCCGTGCAAGAAAGTGGTAATGAATCTTCACCGAAAATTAGAAATTTTCATGTTCTTTTCAATCACTAGTTCCCATACATTCTGTGTTCCCTTACCATTTTTCCAATTAGCTTCCGATGAACCAAGAGGGAAAACTTTCTACATTCCCCTTACCATTTTTTGTATTCACATTAGTGATAACAATTTTCCGTTTTGTGAAAATTATTTTTTAATGCGACTTCTATTATCGTACAAGTAAATCTTACTTGTACGGTACAGCAACAATGTAGGAACAAGTGAAAACAATGTAATTTCATAAAATGAAAAAGCTAACCATTCGTTGTTTCTGGAAAATATTGTAGAAACATTTAATGTACTTTCTCCGAATTTACCTCTCACTACAGAAAGTAATAACATCAACGTTTCATCAGTTTAATACGTGTATTTACTACTTTTCTACATTTACGTAGTTCCATCACATTAACTAAGTAGGACCAGTATAAAGTATCTACTATAAGGTTTTGATTACCCTAAATTCCGAAGTTTTAAGTAAAGTAACTCCTTAAAACAAATACTAAAAATTTCCAGAAATTAACATTTATTTAATCATTCATAATATAAAATAAATTGTAAGGAACTAAAAAACATTTGTGCAGTTATTCTTCCGATTAAAACAAATGTACAAAAGAGAAGTACAAAGGTGCCAGCCGCAATAAGTAGCTTCATTTTAATTTATAAATCAGAAATAAATTTCTTGCTTTTTGGTTATATACGTATTTTATTCTGTCATTTTTATAATAATTGTGTCCTCCTTTATTATTCTCTTATTTTCAATACAACGTATTTTCTGACTACATTACTGTATAAACTGTTTCAAATAATGTATAATAACTACAATCCATAAGACTGTCTGTACCACTACAATAAAACTAGTTGTATACATAACTGAATGTTAGTAAACTTTTGTCGGTTTATATGCTTGCTTCAAGTTCTTCGTTATATAGTGTCAGTAAATTGTGTCCTCACTGTCACTATCAATAACACTAACGTCAACATCACTCTCAAATTCGTTGGTTTCACCTTCACGCAATGTCTGTAAAGATGTCTCCTTGATTCCGCTTGATTCCTTTCTCTTCTCTAAGTCGAATGTTGAAGTTGGCGGTTGTGGTTCTGTTGTATCCATGAGAAGTGACAGATTATAATTTATTGAAAATAACTTCAATGTCCTATCATTGGTAAGCTTATTTCTCTTCTTTGTTTTTACTAAACTGAAGGTTTTCCAACTACACTCACATGAGGCAGCAGTTACAAGAATACTTAAAATTCTAACAGCAACAATAGACAGGTGTTTTGAATTGCAATAACCTCTCCACCATGTTAATGGAGACATGTTTTGAGATGTTATCCAAATTAAATCCCGGCTCCATAATTTACACTTATTCCTGTACTCTGCGATATCGGTGATAACGGATACTTCATTCAGGTTGGGAATATGTTCTCGGCGATCTCCATAATCACTTCCATTGCATCTTACATTTCCTCTTCTGATAAGTACTCTCCAGGCCGAACTGGATCCAAGAGATTTGCAGCTAACTGAATAGGGTTTGAGCAAAACTCAGTTCTTCCTATTTTACGTAAGTCAATGGCTCCCTCTTTCAGGATTTTACTTTGTCCTCTAGACAGTGGCGTAACTTTTGTGTGGACAGGGTTTACAAAGGCCAAGGGCCCCGAGTCCCATCCAGATGGTGAGGGGTCCCCAGGAAGGCAGGTACACCTATGTACTCCTATTAAAATTAACAACTGGATCGCTTCTAACCTACACCTACCTACTAAGTTTCACAGTGAGGCCAAGTTTGTACAGACCATTTTTCAGTAGGCTGTCATTCAACCATGGGTCTTTACAAGTAAAAATGGCTAAGTAGTTACAGCGACACTTTATTCACGAGTGTTCGAACTGAGTTTATCCTATACTGTGGAGTGAACTAGACTACGGCCGGCGGGAGTATATTCATAGAAGGCGGCAAAATTGTAATTTCTTTATATTGTTTCAGTATAATTTTCATATTAAAGACTGATAACATAAGTAACATGAGTTTGTGTTGTGGAAGCTGATAGACGTGTGATAAAATCGCTCCCGGAATATCCTTGATTTCACCGGGAGAAACGAGGAACAAGAAAATTGTAAGTAGGAAAACCTTTTCTATTCAGTGCAAGAACTAAACTGACAAAGTGAAATACTTGTGCGATTTTTTTGAAAGAGTTATTGGACCTTAAATGTTTGCATGCATTTCTTGTGGGACTAAGAATCAGTGAATACGTGGAAGCCACATCACCAAGATTCTTCATATTTTTGGTGACCTTGAAGATAACCGCTGTTGCTATGAGAAAAAACATTGGGACGGTAGCATAAAGTCAGTCTCCGGTTGCTAGGCAACAGAGCTGAGAGGACCAACCAAGTGCAGCTAAGAGTGCATGTGACATTTGCTAGTACATTGTGAGAGTGTTGCGTGGGACATAACTAATGTAGGACCACTTTGGCACCCTGAAATTCGATACTAAAAAACTGAGTGTACCAATAGGTCGGGCGACCCTTCAAACATAATAGTGTGAAATAAATATCAAACAGATCGACCCCGAAATAAGGACGCTAGGAGGGTTTCTGTGGACTAGGTGTATTAGGAGAACAGAACTCGATAGGAGGTAGTCTCCTGATACTTCTGGTGGTTGGAGATTTCCCGCGCAAAAAAGCAATTAGTTAATAGCCTTCGGTCAAGAGCTATTGAGAATCAATTAAGCTCTTAAAGGATTTTTAAGTGGTTCGTGGACAAACAATTAATTAATAGCCTATTAAGCGATCTGAACATTGAACATTTTTCTGAGTTCCAGAGAGAAATAAAGACAGGCATGGAGGGCTAAAGGCTTACATCTCCGGGATCGTCTGCGGTGGGTGCATGAAAGTTTGGGAGAGCATTGGCCTTACCTATGAAGGGGTGTTAACCCTCTGAACCTCCCCCACCCCTCCCCATCCCCACCTCAAATTTAAAAAAAGAAAAAATAATTAAATAATAGAAAAAAAATAAAAGAAATGTTTTGAAGAATTCCTTCCCTTTCCTTCCTTTAAATCCTTTCCTCATTCCCTCACCTAGAGTTCAACACTCTCACCCTATAAGGGGGTACCACCCCTTCCACCCCCACTCCGAGTAATGTAAATACGAAAACATTTGGGTAAAGGTGATGACATGGACGGACAAGAAGAAGGAGGAAGATTTCAAGAATTAATTGGAGGAACATTTTGAAATACAAAATATTGAAAATGCTTTAACAATTACAGAAGGAATCCTTAATATAGAAGAACAAGGCCAAATCGTACTACATTTTATAAATCCAAAACTGGCAACTTTTCCGGTAGGGTTCGCGCGATTAGTCGTAAATTCGCACAACACATTTGACTTAGAAGAAATTAATAATTTACAAATAAATAAGAGTAATTTCAGGAAGATCAAATTATACTACACTGAAAATAAATCTAGCTGTAAGTTTATACATGTTGAGTCGACAAAAGAGGAATTTTTAATGGACCTAGAGGACACCTTAGAGTATTTACAAAAAAATAAGCTAAACAAAAAAATCGAAATTAATATGCCTGCAGTGGGAATGGGATTGTGGAAACATAAACCTGATGAAGTCCTGGCAAAATTCAACGAATTTAGCAAATGTGATAATAATAAAATAATCTTTAAGATGTATTTGAATGAGAAAACCTTGTTCACGAAAATATTAAATAGTACGGTAAGCAATTTTAGTATATTCTTCAATCCAAGAATAGAAACAATAAAGAAAGGGAAATTAAATTGTACGGAAGAAGAACTAACAACAGAAATAAACAAACTAGTAATCAACCTTTCCGATTCTGAAAGTGAGACGGAGAAGGAGACAGAAGACAGCATGCCGAATGAGGAAATTAAGAAACTAAAATCACCATCACAATTAAAGAGGGATCGAATACGACTAATAAAATTTAGAAAGAAAAGAAAGGAGATAATAAAAGGAACAGACACACCTCAATCATCAATTGAAACAACTAATAGAGCTAATGTAAGCACACAAACTGTAAAAAAGAAAAGATGGAATAATTGGTTTACTAAATTAGGTGAAAGATTTGACTCGAATAATAGAACTCTATTTAATGAGGAAGTTGAAGAACAAGCTGGTACTTCAGTAGCTGGAGGCGGAACTCAAGAACTACAAAAAGAAAACGATGACAACAAGACACCAAGTGAAGAGGACTGCGCGCAGGAAGTCGCGAGTGGATCCAGAGATCAACAGAAAAAGACAAATTGGACATATTCGTAAGAAGAAAATAGATATAAATTGGCAATTTTAGAGGATCCGCAAGTCCTAACCGTCGCCCTAAGACACATTGTGCGCAAGATTGATCCAAATGGAGACAGGATAACATTTCAAACACCAGATGCAGTTGATCGCATTTCTCTAAAGAGACATAATTTACCAACAGAGCCGGGAGAACTTGTGAATTTGGTGGATGAAGTCTTCGCCCGCAGGGACGAGGACTTCATTCTTAATGAGCTGTATAGCGACTTTGTGAGGGCAAATGGCAGGGTGCTGCTGGATCCGAAGGAGTCCTGGCCCCATTGCTATGTGCACACTAAATACCCACCATAGCGTGGGGCCTGAGCGGTGCTATGTGCTGCAAATAAATGCCCAACATTCCCGAAATGTTGGAGCGGAAGTAAGAAGACTGGCTGAGGAACTACAAGCTGATATAATATGCATCCAGGAACCATATATTTTAAATAGAAGGATAATAAACATACCTACTACAGCTCAGATAGTGATGGGAGGTGAAGAACCGAAAGCAGCTATAATAAATCTAAACAGAAATTTTCAAATAATAGAAATTACTCAACTAACAGATGAATTCACTGCATGTGCAGAACTATTAAAAAAATTTGGGAAGTTTATAATAATAAGTTTATACTGTCAATATAGATTTGAGATCACACAGTTTATAATTAAATTAGAATTAATAATAAATACATATCAGAACCAAAAAATAATTATAACTATGGACGCAAATGCAAAGTCGCCTCTGTGGTTCAACAACGTTAGAAATGATAGAGATAGACGAAGAGCAGAAAAACTCGAAGAATTAATATTTGCAAATAACCTGATTGTAGTAAATAAGGAGGGACAGCCCCCAACTTTCTGTAACAGGGCAGGAGCAGAAACAAATATAGACTTAACATTAACAACGCAAAATCTTTATAATAAAATCGATAATTGGCAAGTCTTGGATAGCCGGACCACAAGCGACCATAACGCAATTATTTTCGAAATTGGCGCGGCAAACAATGCAGCGCAGGGTGCTGCTGAGGAAGAGCACTCCTTTAAATATAACATCAAAAGAATGAATTGGGATAAGTTTCAAAGACATTTGACCTTCCCTGAGAGAAGTCCGAACTGATGTGGACCAGGTAGCGGTAACTTTTAAGGGCTCAATCAGGCAAGCAATTAGAGCTTCTTGTCCGCTGCAGGGGAAGATTAAGACAAATACCACGGCTCCTTTCTGTTGTCGGGAACTGGAAAGAATGAGGAGAATTGTCAGGGCAAAAAGGAAGAGCTATCAATTGGCACAGGACCCAGAGCTTAGAGATAGAAAACTAGAACAATACAGAACGGTCAAGAACGAGTATAAGGAAAAAATACGCATACAAAAAAGGAATCTTGGGATGCATTTGTAGAAGACAACCTAAAAATGGACGCATGGGGCTCGCCATACAAGCTTTGTATGGAGAAGACAACACCCACAACTCTAGCAACATTAAAGAAAACGGATGGAAACTATACCACAACGTGGAAGGAGTCAGTAGAACTATTAATGGAAGAACTTATACCAAAGGATATGGAAGAAGAAGAAACGGAAGAACAGCAAAGAATGAGAGCGAGAATGAAGGAAATATTAGATCAAACGGTAACAGAAGAAAATGATAATGAGGAAATCACAGTGAAAAAATTTTGAAATTGATCAGGCAATTAAATCTCTCAAAAATATAAAAGCTCCGGGCCCAGATGGTATTAAATCAGAAATTCTCAAGAAGACTAAGGACTTATGGATCTCGTACCTGACAAGGCTCCTCACCGAATGCTTGAGGCAGGGAAGATTCCCGGAAAAATGGAAGGAAGCCAACCTAATAATCTTTCTGAAAAGCAGAGAGAAGCCAAGGTCTAGTCCAAGATCCAATAGACCTATCTGCCTTCTGAACGTCATTGGTAAGGTCTTAAAGAAGATAATTGTAAATCACTTGCAAGCAGCTAGGAAGGGAATTGAGGAAGATAAGACGCAATTTGGATTTAGGAAAGGAAGGTCAACCGAGGATGCTCTGAATAAGTTCTGCGATGGCGTCATGGGGGGCAGATGATGATTGCAATTTTCATTGACATCAGAGGATCCTTCGACAACCTGTGGTGGCCGGCCCTATTTGTAAACCTTAAGATGAGCGAAATACCAAATTACATAATAAGGGTACTCGGGGACTACTGTACGAACAGAACAGTCAGCCTGCGTGCCCCAGGAGAAAAGATGCCGGAGACCGAATAAGGGATGTCCGCAGGGATCGATCTGTGGCCCAGTCTTTTGGGACATTTGCATCGATCCTGCATAAAGAAGATCAACGAAATGAAGGAAGCAATGCCAATTATCGCCTATGCCGACGACATTGCAGTATTGGTTGAGGCAGATTCCAGACGCGAAATGGAAATTAAAGCAACGAAAATATTAGCGACAATTCATGAATGGTGCGAAACTAACAAACTGACGGTCTCTGCTGAAAGAAACTCAGTACATGATATTTAAAAATAAACTAGAAAGAAACCCTATAATAAAATTTAATAACCAAAACTTAAAAAGAGCTAAATCATTTAAATACCTAGGGATCATCCTAATGAAAAACTAAACTTTATTGAGCATATAGAAGCTACGAAAAATAAAATAATCAAATTTGGCAATAAAATATCTTCAATAGCTACAAGAAGATTCGGGCTGCCTATAAAACATATCAAATTGTATCATAACCAAATTATCAATTCAATCGGCACGTATGGATCTTGTGTGTGGGCACACAGGCTGACAGAAAATAAGAGTTTAGCAGATAAACTGGATAGCGCGCAAAGATCTGTATTAATAAGAATGTCCGGCGCATATCGAACTACACCTGGGGTGGAATTAAACATAATATTAGGAATAGCGACTCTGCATTTGGAGAACATCAAGTCTGCTGGTTTGTATTGGATGAAGAAAAATAATATAATAAGAGCTACAGAAATCTTAGGAACCTTGCCAAACAATAAGGAGGAAATAGAAGAAATTATTAGATATAAATGGCAAGACTTGTGGGAAAGAAGTAGAAAATCTAGAAGATTATATGGAATAATAGAAAATATACACAACCAACTGCAATGGAGAGGATGGAACCCCAGCAGAGGCTCTGCACATTTTTTGAGTGGCCATGGAGCGTACCGAAGCAAATTATATGAATTCGAACGAGTTGACTCCCCGATGTACGTGTGTGGCCTTGAGGTGACCCGAGAACATGTGGTCCTCGAGTGCCCGGAAAACCAAGGAACAATTATACAACAAATATTTGATTTAAGTCTGGAATTACAAGACACAACAGTACGAGACATAATGGAAAATGAGGAAACGAGGAACTCTCTGGATCTACTTGCGGCAAAGATTTCTCATATATATAAAATGAGGCAATAAAACCGAAACAATAAATAATTCTACGAATTACACTACTGAGAAACAAACTCAAGCAAATGTATATAGACTATATTCCTTGTGTCCGTGTAAGTATGTGTTCGTCCGCTCGTTCGTTCGCTCGCTCGTTCGGTCGGTCGGTCGATTGTGTATTCGTTGGTGATGAATCGGGTATTATGTATGCATGGCGAGTGTGAGTGTAAGAGGGATATCAACATGCACGGCAGTGCATGAGCCAAGTTCTTCAGGTCAGAAAACGTCAGCACTGCCAGAAGCATGTTATACAGGTACAAGAGTTTATGGCAAAATCGACGATTTGGGGGCCCCGTAAAAAAAAAGATGTTAAAGATAGGAATATGAGCTTTTGCCGTTAAGGAGATATGGTAAATATGTGCAGATGTATAAAATTTCATATTCGTATCTCAAACTATGTTCTAGTTGTGGACCCCTGAATTTGCACATTTTAGGCTAACAGACTCACTCACTCACTCACTCACTCATCATATTGTTTAGGGTGTTTGGAGTAAGCTAGAAACATGAAATTTGGTATGAAGGTAGAGGATGATAAGTAGATAAAGGAAAAATTACGCCATTTTGAAAAGGTCGCCATCTTGGATTCAAAATGGCCGCCAAACCTAAAATGTCAAAGAATAGACAGCCTAAACGACTAAAGATAGAACAGTGAAATTTGGTATGAAACTACATCATTGATAGCAAATTAAGAAAACTTTTTAAAAATTTGAAAAAGTCGCCATTTTGGATTCAAAATGGCCGCCAAACCTAAAATTTTGAAGAATACACAACCTAAACGGCTGCCGCTAAAATAACGAAATTTAGTTTGACAGTACAACATTAATAGTAGATTATGAAAATATTACAAAATATCTCTAAAGACGCCATCTTGGATCCAAAATGGCGGGCGTCATAAATCCATTTTCCAGCTGCTTGAGCCAGAGATACGAAATTTGGCATAATGATGTATTATCAAGAGTAGTTTAGGAAAACATAACAACGTTTTAAAAAATTCACCATCTTTGATTCAAAATGGCAGCTGAAATACCATTTTTCACATCGTTCGAGATAGAGAAATGAAATTTGGTATGACAGTGTATCATCACGAGTATGTCACGAAAATATAAGAAAACGTTAAAAATGTGTCCATCTTTTATCCAAAATGCCCGCCTAAGCCCCACTTTATAACGACTGAAGCTAGAGAAACGAAATTTGGTATGAAGGTGTACCATTACGAGTAGGTTAGAATAAATTCGGCTCGTCTCC
>JAGDQP010073312.1:0-10402 GCA_022664845.1 Lepisma saccharinum | reverse complement strand
TGATTTCACTCTAACTTGAACGAAATAGTGTCCAGAAAAGCGTTCAAATAGTTTTTTGAAGTGCAGAAAATATACAAAAAGGTTCACAAAAGACGTAAAAGATGTTCATTTTCTTCATTATAAATATTAAGCAGGCCATGTCGCTCGGATAGAGAAAGGCGAAGATTATGTTCCATCGTGATTAGTAAGCCAGAGAGAAAGAAACCGTTGGGAAGACCGACGTTGGAAGGACAATATTAGAACAGACCTTCGAGAACTGGTGATCGTGATAAAAACTGGCTTTATCTTGCCTCAGATATAATTTAATGGCAAACGTTTGTTACTTTGGGTATGACCTAACGAGTTCCGTACGCCATACGTTAGTACTTTGTTATGGACAGGGAGCTGGCACATGAAAAATTACGTCATACGGTGTACAATTTTTGATCCCTCCAACAGTTGACATGAAAATTACTTTGTCTTACACGTCAAATCGGGGGCATTTGGCCACTATAGCCCCCCAAATTTCCAAAAAGGGCCAAAACTTACGTCATAAGGTACATGAAAAATTCTGTCACCCTTTTGTTCGTTTCCAAATACAGCCACTTACAAAAATAAATGGAGGTTGGATATATAAGAAATAGAAGCGATTTCCTCCATGAGAATTGTTTCACTATACGCCTAATAGTTAGACAACCAACACGACAGTACAAATATGCGAAAAAATATGGCATGCCAGAATATTCCTCCATTTGCAGTAAGAAATAATTAGTGGGTGAGTATCGCTTAGACAACCACGAGATAGGCAGAAATGCCATTCACGTTAAGTTCTAAGGGATATAAATAAATGCAAAGAAAAGGAAAATAATAATATGGACATCACCCAGCAATCATCACTATGCATTGTTCACACAGAGAGAGAGAGAGGGAGAGAGAGAGAAGGAGAGAAAGCATGGAAGAAGACGAGGAAAGACCGAAAAAAGATATGAGAAAACAAGGAAAGAGGCAAAGAAAAATGGCGCAAGACATTGAAATAAATGAAATTTTAACGCTTATGAATACACAGTCTGCGTCTCTCTCCCCCTTCCTCCCTTTCTCTCGGTCTTGTGTTTTTCTCCCTGTACGGGATAAATCTCTTTCAGTAGCAATAGTAGATATCACTTACATCTTAGCGTATACCTTCTACTAAGATACGTGTACCATTCAATTTAGTTTAGTTTATTTATTTAATTAATTTGCTTGTTTCGATGAGATAACTATGGTCAAATACTTTGGTTCCACTGGATCGGAGAAAAATGTTGAGAAGAGGAAAAGGATATAACTATAAGATGTGGATCAGTATATTATTACTATCTTTTCACTACAATAATACTTTTGTAGAAATGTGCACAATATATAATTATAGTCAATTTGATCAGATATTTTGTGTTCAGGTCTTGAGTAGTATGATATTTGACTTAAGTTTTCAAAAGCAAGGTAGAGGTTTGATTTTTCGATCCCAGCATACTATACTGAATAGATTTATGAAGGGTGGAACAAGTAAAACTTATGTGTTGACTCCAGAAGCCAAGGAATACAAGTGAGTGATGACGAACAGAAAGAAGTAAAAGGTAATCTTTTATATATAACCCGAAATATATGTAACACGAAACTGACATATTTTATACAAAGAAACCTTGGACGTTAACATATTTCGTGTTCCATCATACAAATATTGCCTTGAACGTTTGTATTCGTCAGTGTCACTTGTACCTCTTGATTTCAGAGTCGACAATTCGACATAAAGAATTGTAACTTAATTTTAACTGATATAGATGCTTTGTAGTTGTGTAAAAGTTGCAACAATCTTGTTTCTCACTCCCTCGATGCAACAAATTATGCATATCATTGCGTTGTTATTGTATCACTAGAATATAATTAAAGATTTTTGCGTTCTCTCTTGTTTCTGTTGAAATTAACTTATTCCTTCCCTATATTTAATGTAAACATGATCTCTGTTGAAAGATTCATAAACTTAGCGTATACCCTGTACAAGATTCATTAAAGATTGAAAGATTCATAAAAAATAAAAGCTAAGCAAATCAATACATTTTAATTTAAAAAAAAACTAAAAATATCTAACAGTTTCATAAACTAACAAACTACTTGGCGTGATCGGACACACGGAATTTCATAAACAAGACATCTTCATGATACTCTGCATATAGCCCCTGCTCGACTCCTGCGGACGCGCTATAACGTGACTGGGCTTTTTACGTAACACGTGCACTGTAAATACAAGTTAAAAAGCCTCATTTGTAAGGTCTTCTTCGTGGACGACTGGTCAAGTGAAAGATCCCGGGTTCGAATCCCGCATGGGATAACACTTTTTCTTCTTTACTTCAAAATATATTTTCATACGTTTATATTTATTATTAATAATTGCTTTCTTGCATTTTTCGTACATTATCTTAAATTAGTGACCATGGGAACGTGGAGGTTAGGTAAAGTTAGGTGCGGTCATGCATCTTTACCCTCTTTGTTCTCAGATACGTCACAGTTTTTTTGTCTGAGAAGACAGCAACTTTCTCCAATTCCAAGTCAAGCAAACAAGGCTGTGTGCACAGTCTCGTGACAACGTCTAACGAGCCAGCTATCTGGTTTCTGATTCGCTCCTGGCAGCCAATCCCGTACCGTTTTCACAAACTGAATTTTAATTAACAACATTCACTGATTCCAGTCCACCCCCTGTTCCTACTACATCTATGCATACCCGAACGTGGGATGATGTTCTACGTTCTGTAGGAAAACTCAACGCTATATTAAAACTAACTAGTCTAACTGCATGATGCTTAAAATGTTTGAAAATGGCATTCTATATTTGGTTACTTTACTCTACTACAAGCCAAGCATTAGCAAAATAACAGTGCTCATATTAAACAACTATGTAGTAACTTCAAATCTGTTCACTTTGCTATAGAATTTGGATTTGAATTTAATTTTTATGTCCTATTTAAAGACAACTTTGCTTCAGGCCGGATAGATGATGCTGAAATGATTGATGGAATGAAGAAAATGAGAGGAAACGGGAGAACTCCGAGAAAACCCACGCACACGGTGTTTGACCACCTCAAAGCCCACATGGTCGATCGAACCGATGACCCCTAGCACCGGAGGTGAGGGCTCTACTAATTGAGCCACCGTGACCCCCAGTTTGCTATACGTCGACAAATACAAAATACCTGCTGCTATAGGGAAACTGTTTTAGACAAGGAGTTGGCGGACGCGGGTTGTGGCATTGGAAAGGTCCGGGTCCCCTGAAGACAGCGGTGATGTCAGAAATCGGGCCCGGGCCCCAGAAATGGGGTCCCGAAGTTTTGGTCTCGGTTGCCTTCTATTCACCTATTGGATTTGTTGGCCAATTGCTCCTAACGCCTGATTGCTCCGTAAACCAGCAGACCATACTACTTCCCGGGATTGCATAGTAAATCAGGATAAATCACAAAGTAAAGAGCACGGAGACGATTCTTCTACGCTAGGGAAACCGCTGTTGACATGGAGTTGTTGGACGTGGGTATTGCTTGTAAAGGTCCGGGTTCATTAGCACAGCGGTGATGTCAGAAATCGGACCCGGGCCCCGAAGGCCCAGAAATGGGATCCGGAAGCTTTGGGCTATGATGAAGCAAAGTAGTTACTTAGTTGGTAAAACTGTTAAACGTTTTTTTTAATTGAAACGTATTGCTTTGCTCAGGAATTATTTCATTTTTTTAACATTTGATGGATATTTCTTTCTTTCGAGTTGCTGGTCTCTTTTGTTATATAGCTGAATTGATGGTTTTATCTCGCGCAATCAGGTACTGAGTTTAAACCAGAGCAAAGGTTTATGACACATCCCAAAACTTCGGGGCCCAGGCCCAATTTCTGACATCACCGCTGTCCTCAGGGGACCCAGACCTTTCCAACGTCACACCCGCGTCCAACAACTCCATGTCTAACACGCTTTCCCAGCGAAGGAGGATTTTCATGGAATTTTCTCCACGCTCTTTGAGCCAATAATGTTTCCTAAATGATCCAAAATTTAAAAGAACTTTATAATGAACCAATACAACTATGAAACATATTACTGTGTTTTTCTCATATATAGATTAGGGATGGCCAGATCCGAATCCAAAAGAATCCGGATATCCGAGATCAGATATCCGAAACCCAGATATCAGATATCCGAAACCCGGATCCGAAGATACGAAACTCGGATCCGAAATCCGGATCTTCGGAGTTTCTGATATCTGGTCCAATGGATTCGTGCAATTTCTGTCGCAGATTCAAAGACTCAGTATTCGGACTTCGTTATTATGATACCGAGCCGCCGTAACTCATTTGCGTAGCATTCGGGAGGTCATGGGTTTGATCTCAGCGCCCGACCATCGTGACTGAAGTTTTCCCAGGGATTGTCCTTAGTCACACCAGGCAAATAGGATGATGGCACTTTCAACATAGGCCCTGGCCGACACCTTCCCGAATCGTTTCCCCCTTCCATATCCCGGCCTGAGATTTAGATGCCTAAAGGCGATTAATAAAAATCAATTCGTTATTATGATGCATCTGAAAATGCGATACCGGGATGGTAAATTATGATAGATCCTGGCGAATTCTTTCCCCATTCTCTGTCTACATCATCCCGGCTTGAGCCGAAAATGACAGAAGGCCATAAAATCAATTTAATTCGATGTATCTGAAACTCGAAAAATATATTTTACAGAGATAGATAGTTGTGTATTTGATTGTTATTGTTTTCTTGTCCAAAGTTAGTTGAAAGGAACATTTTTAAAACTTCCTTTATTTTCTCTCAAATACAGGCTTTATTTCTCAGAGAAAATTAATCTGGGAAAGGAGTTTTGTATATGTTACGTCCCTGCACGCTTAAAAGGGGAAGGGAGGACATGTTTTTGCTCTTTCCTGTTAACAACGCAATGTTTGTAATTTGTTTTCCTGTTGTCACTCCAATGTATGTATTAGTGCTAGAATATTATAATACTTGTTTCAAAAACACTACTCTTGCAATCCATGTACACTCGGCAATTTCTT
Organism: Lepisma saccharinum; assembly: GCA_022664845.1. Lineage (NCBI taxonomy): Eukaryota > Metazoa > Arthropoda > Insecta > Zygentoma > Lepismatidae > Lepisma > Lepisma saccharinum. The sequence goes on along the minus strand of JAGDQP010073312.1, from coordinate 5,359 downwards.
CTTTCTTTCTATGAACCTACTTTCCTGTCTCTCTTCTCAACACTCCAAAATGAAGAGTAAAAGAAACCAAAAGTAGACTTATCGTTTGGTAGCCGAAACAAAATCCCCCAAAATACGTAAGAATTAGCAAAAAAGTACGATGATGCGTTTATGCCCCAGATATCGGAGATTCGGATATCCGAAATTCGGATCCGGATGCGGATATCCGAAACTACGATCCGAAGATCCTGATATCCGGATATCCGATATGCGGATCCATTTTACTATCCCTAATTTAGAATTTATGCGACTTTCAGATAATTTTTCCATGTGAAGGAGGTAAGCACAAGTGCTTTGCTTTTTTTTTTCACGATTAAAACTCTTCCCACGCAATTAAATATTATTCCATATTTATTACTACTTCAGTATTTCATATTGGGTACCCCGCCAGGTTTGTTTTCAAGTGCTCACAGCGGCCGTCATTCTTCGACCAAAAATAGTTAACACTTCCGCGTAGGGAAATCTCAGAATGGACATATTTCAACAAAAAAGTAACATATCCATTACTTGCAAATAGCCTATAGATATCAGCGACTAGCAACAAACCTTACAAAGTTTCTGAAACCACGAAAACAAGGTTTTTTTTTTGTATGAACCAAATTACATGTTCAGCTACCACTAAGCCAGTCTTGCAACTAATAACCGTCTACCAGGGAGTGGTTTATCAGATTCCTGGTGGATGGCGATACACACCAGAGGAGATACTACGGTATTCCATATTGGTTGCCTATTCCATATTTATCCCCTTTACTCTACAATTTGAACTTTCGTCAATCCACCATATGTGAGATAAAGCATAAGCTCTTCTCGCTGAAAAAGGAAGCTAGCGATCATGCCTGTGTTCCCAAATAAATATTTACTTATTGGATTTCGGTGAATGAAGGTCGATTGTAGAAAGTCGTTCAAGGCGATCGAATACTAATTTTTCGAATTACATAGTCACGAAGAGATTGATAATAACTAGCAGAAAAGAAAGAAGTCAACGTGGCAACATGGTACTTGAACATTTTCAATCGTAGAAGTAACTATAATAGTTGAAGGGTACACTTGCGTTAGCTAAGTTCTAGAAATGAAATCTCCTATGTGCATTAGGGGTCACGGTGGCTCAGCGGCTAGAGCGCTCACCTCTGGCGCTTGGGGTCGTCAGTTAGAACCCTGCTCGTGCCATGTGGGCTCTGTGGTGAACAACAACCGTGTGCGTGGGTTTTCTCGGGGTTCTCCCGTTTCCTCCCACTTTCTTCATTCCACCAATCATCCCATCATCATCCGGCCTGAGCCAAAGCTGCCTAAAGGCCTTAAAATTAAATTGCAAATCCTAAGTGCATTAATATGTAAAGGTGCTCCGACACTTGTTTATCTTAGGATGATGATATATATTCTTACAGAGCACCACGATTCAGGCTTATGTAACAAATATGTAAATACCTATTTAGCTATGTTGTGCTATGCTATGCAATACTCACCCCCCGCAATGGCTTGACGACGAGACTGTTTCCTCACGTCATCTTGTTTCTTCAGGTCGTCTCTGTTACACGCCATGAAGGTAGCATATAGACCTGCTGAGAAGGTTTTGCACGAGTCGAGAGAACACAGGAAGAATCAATTTGTTTTACGTCAGTAATTTGAGTCTCATTTTGGTTTGGTCAGTTTAATAAGTTGCTAAAAATGAAATCAAGTCGAAATGAAAAAAATAAAAAGACATATCTTTGATTTCGACTAGTATTTTTTTGTTCGAACCGTTTAATTTTTATTTCTATGGCTAGGATTTTTAAACTTTCCAAGATGGACGAAAGCAATACAATTTCCAGAGAGGGAGAAGAATTTCTCAGACTCATAGAATATTTTATTTGGCGCCCTTGCTGGGCCATATTTCAGAGATGAGAAGGGAGGAGGAGATCGAACCATCTCTTCTATAAATCGAACACACTATTATTTGGACTGTACATACAAGTCAATTTAACTTCTGCTCTTGATTTTGTAGGTTTGATAAACATTGCATCGTCAACTTGAAGGCCAAAGAGAACCCATATTTCATTTTAAAAATGGTTGAAATATTTTATTCACAAGTAGAGATTGGTAGTCTCTATATGCTAAGCATGTTTTGCTGTGTTTAGAAGCACTTGTTAGTTTGAGGTGTAATTTCTTTGGACTCAACTGATGTAAATTAATTTATGCTGATATTATACAGAGGGAAGCCCTTTCTTCTGCAAAATTTAGAAAGTGTGGATTACATCCTTTAGCCTTGCAAAAGGATATTCAACTCCTATTTCTAAAGAGTGTATCTCTATTATCTGTAGACACGCTCCACCAATAAAGGAGAGTCATTACTGGATACATAGTGAGTGACATGATGTTTTAGTCATATGTCATACGCACTATTGCCAAATATTATATCTTTAGCTGGCTTGAGAGATATGGCTACATCGTAACGTCCGTTCCGCTCTCTTCAAGCCACCAACCGGAACCCAAACTGTGAAAAGTAGTACTTTAAGTTACAAAAGAAGATGTACAATCGTTCTATATTAAGCATTTATTTTTAGCTATAGGCTCATACAGTTTGAAGTGAAATCCTAAACAACACTTTTTAAAAAAATAAACCTTAGACTAGACGCATACCTAAAAAACAAATTGGAGTGGACCAGATATTGTATCTAACCGTGCTTTAGTGTCCTGGAGACAGACACACACACACAGAGAGACAGATACTGAGACAAAGACACACTACACTATTTCCCCAATTATCACTGCACACTTGTCTGAATGTGTCACTAATCGTTCGATATCCTAGATAGAAATTGGTCATGGAATCGTTGAAGAACATTTTGCCACCTGGTCATCGTTGGCAAATCGTCCACCGAAATGTTCTTTCAGCCTGCTGAACATGTGGTAAAGATCCGGACTGCACGCCGCATACCCATCCTAAACTATGAAGCAAAGCTTGTGTTGTGCGCGCTATGTGTGGTGTTGTGTTGTCGTGAAACAGAATAATGTCTTTGCTTAACTTTCCACACAGTTAAAAAAACGGTTTCTTAAAACTGAGAAAGTTAATATCTGTGCATCAAAAAATAATATTCTTAGAAATAAGTTATCGGAAAATGAGAACATGTCGGTTTGGAAATAAGATGTTTACAAACCGGTATGCTTTCATTATCCATTAAATGAGATTAATGATATCTTATATCTAAGACAAAACTTTTCGCTGCACAGATGAACTCTTTTCTCAATTTTAAGAAACCGTTTTTCACTGTGCACGTCTCTTATTTTCACGGCTTTCCGCAATGATCTCAATCTTTGGCAGTAACATGGCATTAACATCAGTAAGAATCGGCATGATCATTAGTTCATTAGTAAAGAAAAAGTGCAGCATATCCCATGTGAGCCGTGAGGTACAGAGAAGTGTGCAAGGAGAGCCTCTCAAAAATTAACGGATGCTATGAAGGAACAAAGGCAAAATCTTGCCCAATAATTCCTGGATCAACATCAACGATAAAGGTATGATTTCTGCCTTAAATATTACAACCAAAGATGAATTCTGATTCGTTATTATGACTCTGAAGACAGGAGACGCTCCATGGAATTTCGTCATCGCGAGTCCCCATCGTCCGAGAAAATCCAAAACAGTTCATTCACCACAGGCCACAGAAAGATATGTGTGCATTTTTCTCTGGGACGAGAGCGACATCATTCACAATGTATTCCTTTCCAAGGGCACGACGATAATTTCGAGACCTTCGAGAACACCAAGTGATGCTTACGTTGAATGAAACCTACAAGACAGTCATGCGTTTGGAATCATGACAATGCTAGACCGCATGTCGATCAAGAAATGATGGAAACAGTGAGAATGCTGAACTTTGCAATTGTTTCACACCCTCCACATACGGGTTGACTTAGCTTCTTTGGACTTTTTGTTCATCCCAAAACTGAAAGAAGAGTGAAAGACAAATCTTTCTCATCCAATGAAGACGTTTAAAGTACTGTGAATACAAGGATCAGAAGCAGCCTTTATACAATGTTCTTTATTAACTGATTCCAAAATGGATGCAACGTTTGCAATTGCCTTGAAGACCTTATTTAACATACCTCCCTCGTTAATTCACCTTAACATACAGAGGTTCCGGGTTCGATCACCTATGAACAGGCTATGGGTTTAGTAGTTCTGAACCCACTTTAAAAGAGTATATTCTTCCTAGGCGCGTTGACATCACCTCCAGATTGAAGGCAATGGAAATCCAGCATCAGTCAAGAACTTTTCGGCTCACAGATCTACTTCAGGGCAGAATACTTAAAACCAAAGTCATCTAATGTTTAGTGTTAGTATGTATAATCTTTCTGACGTGTTCATTATTTACTCGAAACTTCATAGCCCTATTAAGATATTTCAAGTATATTAAACATTAATTTTTAGCAAAATATACATAAATACGTAGAATTGGCAACATCGCAAGCAATAAAAATAAACACTTAAGAAATAGTGTATGTATATAAGTGAGATGTTATTCTCTTCTGACGCAAGTTCTTCTTCACTATATTGAAAACTTCATACATGTCCATAAGGTCACTGAATATGTTATGTTCTTCTCTATGCAGTGCATCATTATTCAATATGAGACCACAAAAAAACACATGCACATTACTTGTGACTTCAAAAGAGTCGTTAATATAAATGAATCCATCTTCTTTATTTAACATAACACAACATGTTTAAACATTAGTTTAACGTAAACATTGCATTCAACTTTGAAAAATTAGTTTTCCATTTGCTGTCATTGGGTGCATGTTGTCATTACTGCAAACTTTTCTTTCTCTACCAATTGTGAACAGTACGACACGACAACGTATAACAACTCTTTTTCAAGCATACAATCTTCTGGTCTCATGCGAGCATGCCTATATTACCTACCATCACGAAGGTTAGAAGTAGTATATATACAGAATACGAAAATTAATATGAATACGCAGAGTATATTCTCAATTACTAGTTGCTACGGTCGTGGATTTCCAATTGGCACTGGAAGGGTATGTAATCCTGCTGTCAGCTGACATGAATGAAGTTTTCTCGGGTTTTACTGGTAGAAAAGGTAAATACCGTGTGAAATCTACACAAAGGCTGAAAGCTAAATTTTTTACCCGAAGAAGAGTGGTCATTGAAGCACGTCATCCCTCTAACGTGACGAGTTTAGATGTCAATAAACATAAAGAACATCAAACTTATCATCATCATTGCAATGGTTCTTTTCTTATGAGCAAACATACTTACACTAATATAAAATTTATTCTTAATTTTGAACTGTCGAAATCTACAAAGCAAGTGTTAAAT
>JAGDQP010073311.1:0-10402 GCA_022664845.1 Lepisma saccharinum | reverse complement strand
TTACTTGGTAATTCTAACTTAGCCCTAAATTATTCAAATGTTTATTGATACTTCTTAACTTTCACTATTACATCAATACCATATGCATCGATACTAGGGGTTTGCGATGCCTATTCTGTACAACTACCAACGTCAAAATGTTCACCGCATGTCGATTGAAGTGCAATAGGTATACGGTTTGTAAGGATCACCCTTCCAATCGAAAGCGTCAGATTTATAAATCTAGACCGACCCAAGAACCACACAAGATGACTAGAATGTCCATCAGACCTCTACAGTCGTCCGGACATTACAACTGAAGGAGAACACTGTAACTCAATTTTGTCTCTATAAATGACACAGTCACAAAATACAGTTTGAAAGGTCATGAAACAATATTTGACCTCAGAAAATATACGGTGAAAGAACATCTCTAACCTTACTGATTTCTTAGATCCATCTGTACTTATGAATAGTGATTTAAAACGAAGTCAGTACCTGTAGTTATGTAGATTAAATAGATATTGTACAATACGTATTGGCTCATCATACCGTTAATATACTTACTTATTTGTTTGTAGCGATTTTTGTCGATAGGATTCGGATCTGGTAAACAAGGGACTGCGTTGACCTCAGATTTAACACCAAGAGGTGCAAAGGAACTGACAATGGTACGGTACATGTTGGCTATGACGCCTTCGCCCTCCACGTGGATACCGACCATGTTCGGAGCTAAAACAAGGATACATACTGATTATATAATTTTCATCAAAAGCGTTATTAATATAGTCATACATCGTAATAGCTGAATTCATGTAATAGCTGTAAGAGGACTTGTCCATATACTGGAATAAAACAATTATTGCAGGACAATGCTTGATTTTAAGTATGAGTCTCTGCAAGTAATATAATAAGATAAAAATTATGGTTCAGATCTTTACTTACGGATCGATCATGCAGGAGGGTAGAGTGAATTCGAATATGTACCCTGCATATTTAACAATCACAGTTCTTGTGCAGAACCAAATTTGTCAAGCACCATTTCGAGAAACTTCAGCCAATTTGACAAAATATTTTACAAAATGAGATTTTAAAAAAATCTTATTTTACCTTCATTTCTCATTTCCTGGTTTCTGACAACTTTAGTTGTTTATCCAATCTACTAGCAAGAGCTGAAGATAAATTCAAGATATATAAAGATAACAAAGAATAAGATAGTTCAATGAAACCTCTAACAGAATCGGACTAGCCTGCTTATAAGCTACTAAGTTTAGTGCAAGTCAGGTGTGGTGGAGTCTAATACAAAACACCTATCGGTATCTGAAACGCAAGTTGTAACATGACAGCTTCCAAAGGGGAATCTCTCATCTCTAATAATAATTTCCACAGTCAGGAAAGAGTTACGATAGTCTAAAATTTCTTTGTGACTGAAATTCAACTGGAAAAACGTACCTTGTATGTGAGTTTTAAATTGTCCATGGCGTCGAATTGTGTCTAACATCCAGAAGAGACTGTAGTCCGTGACCATATGAATCAATACTTTGAGCGTATGAATTGTTAAGAAGATTATATTTCTAGATAACTTCAGTCTTTCCTCTTGCACAAGCTTCAAAGAGTTGACCTAATGAAGCAAAATGATATAGAAGTAATTCAGATTTATTAATATATAAAATTATAGAGATGTTCTAACAGGGACACATACTTCCATTATTCGAGTTTTGTAAGTAATGTGTGGAAAAGTTCATAGTTTCTAATTAAGTTAAGTAGCATTTTCGTATATTCCGTCTGACAGGATATGGAGCTCCACCACGCATGAGTAGGCTAGTCTCAGGCAAGCATACACACATGTCGCATATATTCAAATTAGGCTAGATGCTAACACGCAACTATTAATTGTGCAGCAGTTGGGTAATTGTTTGAACTGTAGATGGATAACCTGCATTCACATACGAGACTAAACTATCAAACGATGATATGTACACTTGAATATCACTTACATGTGTACGTGTTGTCATTTAAAACCTCGGTAGTGATTCACACAATCAAACTATTGCAGAACTGATACCCTTATGCAATAGATCAGTTTCTGTCAAGTCGTAAATTCATTAATTGGTGAAGATAATAGTTCAATATTTGTTACATTTGTGCGCGTTGTCAGGCTACTTAGAAAGGGGGAAAATAATATAAGAAGTCCTAATTTTTAGTACATAGAAAATTAAATACTCATTCATTAGTCACAAAATATTATTCTAAACAAATATTAGAAAAGAAACCATCGACTAAGATTATGATTAGAACCGACGAACTTGCGAAACACCCACTGCCTTTCTTTGGTGCCCGATTTCACTAATAATAATATGAATTATTATTATTTACAATAATAAACCTGGAAATGAATCAACCTAGAACGATGCATAACGAAATTGACTTCTTTTTGTTGCGTTGCTTTAGCATCAAACATTGAAAGATTACTGGTGTCTGTTGTTTACAAAGTGCAAATCAAATATGCATTCCTGAGACTCACTAAGAACTAAAACGTGCAACTTTTGGTGTCACAATTTAGTGACTTAATCTCTCAATTCATACGCACTTCCGTACGAAATTGTTACTAGTCGTGCATAGTAGCTTTGAGTCTCCTCCCCCCCCACACGAAAGATCATGCTGACTAAGGTTTTCCAGAGTTTTCCCCAGTTTCGCCAGATGGATGCCGGGATGATACCTTAATCAAGGCCGTAGCTGATACTTTCCCCATCCCAGTCTGAGCCAAAGATGTCCAAAGGCCATGAATAAATTCAATTCAATTCCGTTCATCTATATTAGTTGGTGTTGAAATATTTGACATCATTTGAAAACTTTAGACAATTACTTTTTTCTTATTTTCAATTTTGTTGCAAACGATACTAAGTTGTAATCAATTATTTACACAATACATTTACATGAAAACTCTAATCTCTTTACAATCCACGTTTCAGAAATTGCTTCTTTTCTCCTCATTGCCGGTTCGGGATTTCAAACCTTTGAATGGGCTTTGCAAAGAGACAAAGGCTTTGATTTAGACTTTGCCTCTGAGCAAGCGTCCAGAAATAACCCTCAATCACCCGCGCCTCGTTTTCGTTACACAAATGCACGTGCAGGGCTCCAGTTTCTTTTTATTTTGTTAACAATCTTTTGTAATTATTGATTCTTTGCGCTTTCCTTTTCTTTATTCACTTCATTTCAAACCATTTGCAACATATATTTTAGTAATTTATATTTTATTTGATGCTATTATTATGCTGATTTCATAACAATATTATGCAGTAGTAAAACCAACACATATTTTGCTTTCTCGAATACAATAATAAAAGTATGGTAAAAACTTACATAATTCTAACTTAAAAGAATACTTATCATTATATAAACAATATACAATTGGAAAAATTGTGTATAAATACAACAGTATAATTAACATATGAAGACGGCAATTCAAAAAATACTGCAAAAAATGTAACACAAATACACGCGCGAGGTGGAAAACACCCCAGTACAGTTTCAGATGAAGTTTGCACGCCAACCATAGGTGCTACGAAACTGACCAATCTTGTTTTGCAAGCAATAAAGTGAAATAGGAAGGTATTGAAACCAGGTTAGTCAGTCATCGTTTAGAAAAAGAACAGTGAATATTTTTCTTCAGGTTGGGGTGTGATTAAGGGTTAATTGTCCAAAAGTATATTGTGGACACGGAGCTGCTTTCAACGCTATATCAGTGCTAAAAATGGGGGAAACGCAGGGGATCGCCCTTCGCCCAGTGAACAAAAATCTGTTTCTATGGGGAACGTGGGGAGCTCGCAAACTCCGGGAGTGAATACAGCAAAAATAATTGTTTATATACTTCCGAGAGACGGCTAAATGATTCTTTTTCACCACTTGTTGAGATTATTTGAAAGCTTGAAACATCCAGAAATTTTGCAAACTTGTTATTCCGCGTGGAACATACGAGTAAGTCACAGTTCAAAAATAATTTGTCGTTATTGGTGGAAAACTTCTATTCAATGATTCGTTCACAGAGCTCCCAGAAGCTCTAGCTCTGAACCGTTCGCTTGTAAGATATGCAAAACACTTTCACATTACCAACAAACATACAGTTCTGCAAGAATATGGCAAAAGAACACATGTTTGTGCTTCTTGGAACCAGAGGTGCACTCGTAAATTTTTCAGTACCGGGACGTTTCCATTTTTACCATGTCATACCAATAACTGTGAATTGCAGAATAGGCAAAAAGGGGACTTTTTCACCCAAAAATTATTACTGGAAAATTAGCATTCCGGTACCAATAAACCACTGCTTGGAACAAATACAAAACATAAAATACCACGACGATGCTTCAATCATAGATCTCATAATATATAAACTTAGCACGCTTCTCCATTTCTGTCTGCGCTAAAACTAATGGGTTCTTGTTCAGAGCACGTGATTTTGCATTCATCCGCTAGGTAGCTCTGGCATTATATCATATTCTATTGTGAGGTCTATGCCAGCGCTACCAAGCGGATGAATTCCAAATCTCGTGCTCTGAACAAAAACCCATTAGTTTTAGCCCAGATAGAAATGGGGAAGCGTGCTAAGTCTATCCATTATGAGGTATATGTTTCAATTTCGATAAGTAAGCCCTAACAGCAGAAGAATGAAGTTAGTAGTTATAAAGAACGAACATAAATTGGAATTTGAAAATTAGAATTTAGCAATTTTTTTCTGCAATCCGCAGTTCCCAAGGACAACATTTTCTGCTTTCCCTGTACCATTTTGTTGTAATACATAGTTCCCGTAGACAATTCTTTTCAGCATTCTCCGTACCAATTTAGTTTTGCAATCCGCAGTTCTCATAGGAAATTTTATTCTGTATTCCCCTTACCTTTCTTCTTCTTATCTTTTTCTTTTTTTCAATATGCGGTTCCCATATGGGAATTCTTTCTGTGTTCCCCAGTAAAGTATTTCCATTTCCAGCATTGTACTGTATGAATAAATTACATGTATTATTATTATTAATATAATAATAATAATGCTTCACGAAAACTGATTCCATTTTTTTTTCTTTGCTTCACAAGGACAAAATCTCTTGGATAATGGCTTGCCATCTAATAGTGTCCGCTGAAGTTTCCGCTAATAGTGTTCGACTACTCCAAATTTAATAAGTTTATGTTGTGTCGTTAAACTCTTCTTTTATATTATTAGAGTGTCGTTCAACGGTTATGGCACAAAAGTATATCCTCTTTTATTTGCCTTGTAAATAAAGAATTACAGATTTTATTAATTTCTTTAGATATTTAGTTTCTTTTCTGTTCGGGTTTATATGATAAATAGTTAATAATTTGTTTATTAGGGTGTGCGTTCGTTCGTTATAACAGCAATTCTGCATCTCGAACGTTTCTGTAGAAACGGAATATAACAAGATAGTTAAAAAAATAAGAAAAAATGGGAAAACACATAAGTTTTTTTGTTTTTAATATGCAATTTAATGAAGGTTGTTTCAGGGATTTTAACTTCGGATAGTTCAGTGTCTTCGTGTGTTTTTGAATGAATACTTTTGTTTACTGTAATCCCTGTTTACTATTTACTGCTTACATACTGTAATTCCTTGTTTCAATTTAAGTAAAGTGAAAATCTACAAAATTTGGTAAATTATAGTGAAACAAGGGATTACAGCTCCTGCAAGTTATCTTATTTTAATGATCTGAAGTTTGATTTTTAGCTGTTAGAGATTAAATTAATCATGCTAGAGTAAGCTATCATAGGAAGACACTGAACCCTTGACAAGTAAGTCCGTTTCTTGTTAATTCTATAGTATGTATCCTTCACTCTAACTTGGTATAACCTATAATTCTAAATTTCATTATGCTCGGTAAGTAAAGAAACTCATTTTACAGTACTTAATATTTAAACGCCATTTGCTTTGGTATCTCTCATTACAATTATGTGAAATCTTTAATACTGAATTTTTGGACTTTAGTATAGTTAGCCCCTGTGATAATTATGTACACTAATTGGTTTTAATTATTAATTTGTTGAAACATATTCTAAATTTCTGTTTCAATACACGTTTATATTGTTCCTTCTATTTAAGCAAGTTTATACAATTTAATACAATAAAATTTAATAAGAAACATTTCAGAGTAAAAGCTTAGCATTATAAACTGCTACTAAGAAATAATCGATAATCCAATGCTTCGAGATACTGATTGATTTGTAGATTGTTGTAAAATTCAGTATAGTAATTCTTAGTGAGCTTGTACATTATGGGAATTTATAAATTAACTATATTAATAGTTCTCTATTTCTTGTTCTCACTATCAAGTTGATTAATAATAAACTTCTGACTTAGATCGTTTTCCGATTTTGTGATTTCAATATGGTTGAGTACTTCAAGTACAGTAATATTAGATTATTTTATTTCCGGTATAGTAATGATTTGAAAGGAGTTACCTAAATAATCTCTTAATGTAGCATGAACAAGTTCTCAGAGTTTTGTTACAGATATTTAATAAAGATTTCATTTCTTTTGATTATCTGTATATTGTGGCCTCTCATCCCTATCCGCATGCTGATGCTTAGATTGGGTTAGATAAGTTAGGTGCTGTCATTATACGTATAATTTATTAAGAATATATTTTGGAAGCAAATAGCCAGTTTGTTATAATTAAGTAAATATACACTGATGCTTGTCATATATGGGGGCTTTGTTTAATTTAATGGGCGTTTTGACTAGTAAGACTAAGGTAACTCTCTGATTTTCACTAGTTTAATTTTATCCAAACGAAGTATAAAACATAAATAATATGACTTCCATTAATAGTCTAGCACAACTTTTGGATCGCAGGTATTGAGGGTTCTCAAGAGCTTTCAATATAGGTCACTCATTTATTTCGTTTTCCGTTGCGCGAATTTCTTTGATCATGGTTTTTCTTATATTGTGTTTTGTTTCGTGACCCATTTGCATATCCCGCTCACTTGGGGGATATCCGTAGGTCTTGTGGATAGTTAAGTATTTATGAGCTAACACTTTATATATATTTTGGGCCATACATGTCGGCTGCGTTCTACTGGCTCCTTTAAACACTAACAAAAATGAGAGTTTGTCTTGAGTCTATTAAAGGAAAAATTATTAAGATTTATTTTGTCTCTAGAGTCAGCACACCTGCATGAACTTTTTTATTTCCTAATTTAATTTTTAATTATGGATCGGACAGGCACGGTTAATAAGGCGTCCTTTTGCGAGTGCTTTTCCAAGAGTAGAGACGCTGGCGGTACCGGACAAGGCCTTGAGGCACCATGATACACCAGCTGTCTAGCATCAGCTATTAGCCTAGGTTATGCTAGCTGACTCAAACTGAATTTTATCCAAAGGAAATGTTTACGCGCAAGCTGGCTGTTTTCAGGCAATAAATGGGCTAATCTAAGTTTATCTGCTGAGATATTTGTTGTATCAATGTAAATATTATTAACACAAATATACTCATACAAATTTATATCAAACTGTGGGCGATGACACATCAATGAAACTATGTTACGAAATTCGTGTAACATGATGGATTACCATTTGCACTACAAGAATTTGATTACCAATATTTACCTGATATTTTGTTATAATTCCGGCGATATGTAAGCAAATTGCATGTGAGGTAAATGTCTTAGATTGTAATACGAATGTATGCTTTGCACATTTTAACAATGTTTGGTAGTAGTTTCCTTGTTTCTGATAAAATGAGATAATGCTATTTACGCATCCTCAACTCTTGAAGAGTGTTTTGTTTTAATGGTGTACGGCAAATAATTCATGGCTAGGTCAATAGATGACAGGGGAAAATGTTAAATGGAAACTGGAAATACTTTTAATTTATGGAGGTTAATATTATTTAAACCTTTTATATGCTGAAGGAACTTCAGATAAATCGTATGAAGCTGTATACTATGCGATGAATTCTATAAATATTTTCATTGAAGTTTGCTATGTAAAATATTAAACCACTAAGCCTTATTAGGCGTCTGTGCATATAAAAGCATATTGTAAGATACGTATGTATATGGAAAATGTATTGATTATGGTTGGACGCAAGTCTCATTATAGTAAAACTCTTTCTTACCATCTAATAGTTTTATTTCTACAAAAGTCTTGCAAGAATGAACACTCTTGGGTAAAGATTTCCACTCTAGTTATGGCTCTAGCACCACTCCTGTACATAAGCCGGAGTACCTCCAAGTGGGCAACTTTAACGCATCGCTACGATATTGTCAATCGTCGAAAGAACTACACAAATTAGATCACTGCAAGCTTAACTCATGCTTGAAGCTTAATCTGTTGAAATAGTTATTGACTTATGGAATTACTTATATATGCAACCGGGAATTAAGACTATTAAGAGGGAAGCAAATATATTGATATCTGTTATTTACAATTGTTATACAAGAGTGTAACAACCATTCTGGCATTTTCTTTATAACCTGGGGAAATGTCTAGTAAAATGGTCAATAATAAGAGAACCTGAACATGCTCACCTGCCCCAGTGCCGATCCGAAATCTGCTACGTCCATTGGACCACAAGGGCTGAGTATATTTACTTATAAACTAATCGTTTATTAACAAAAACTATACCATAAATCTAGCATGTTATACCTGCAATATTTCCATAAACTAACCATAATATATTTTTCTGTTTCTCTTCTGTTTAAAGGAAAGATAGTTTCCATGTTCAATTTAGTCCTTTTAACATCCATTTCCAGAATATCTTTAGTTAAGTAATGATTGTCAAAGTGATCCACAGTAAGATATTTAAAGCGATATTGTAAAGTTCTACAAACAAAAAGAAATTAAGTTTTAGTAGAATACTTAGCTTAAACAGCAAAATTTCTCAGGAACAAAATGGCACTTAACAAGAATAAGAAAGAAATATTCTACATAAGAAAATTTCAATGGCTTACTAAGCTAAAGTACAATATTTGTTGCACTGAATACGAGGAGAATTTCGGGTGATCCGAAAGATCATAATTACCAGTCATTTTAATGAACTTTATTTTCGAATGGGAATGTACAAGAACTCACAGAACCTAATTTATCGACACAAAAAGGTCAAACCACAGACAACACTGAAAATCTCACGACTACTTTCCAAAAACACAAGTCACTTTACACAAAGTACAACTGTGAAAATTCCTTGCTTAGCAGGGACATATTATGAATTTACAGGACGGTACTCTCAAAGGAGGAAGAGAGGAATGTATTCATGCTAAGAGCATTTAAAGATATGTATAGCTTGATGTAATTATACTCTAATCTTTGGAAATGAAAATGTTAGATACTAGTAATATTAGTATTTTGTACAAAAATGTAGGATGATTAAATACCAAAACTGAAGAACGACTATGATACATTAATTATTACAGAAACTTGGTTACAACCTGATATTGTACTTTTCAGTAATAGCTATAAAGTATATCATTCTAATAATCCAGATAACAAAAAAGAGGAGGTTTTGATTGAAATAGAAAAGAACTATATTTTCAAAAATATCAAAGTTGACAGCAATCCAGTAGCAATTTCAATAAAAGTATAATAGCACTTTTATATATATAGTAGCACTTTTATGTATAATATATTTCACGTCGTCGTCTTCCGTACATAAATAACTTCATTCTTATAAATTGTGGCATTACAGGGCACTAGCACACTTTTAAGTCTTTATAATACACAATCTATCAATAATATACACTAACTGTGGAGCTCTAGTGTTAGTATTGACATACTGACTAACAGAGATGAAAGAACTCTTGTTAATATTGTCATCATTCTCCGTTAATCATGAATCTATACAATAAAACCTATCTATTTAGCATAGAACAAGGTCCTGCTATACATTATAACTATTGAAAAGAGAATTTTATCTATTATATGAAATTAATAATTTCCACGATATGGTAAATTTAGTATTTAGTGCAATTATAGCCTTACGAAGGTATCACATAAATAATATATACCTTTCTTCGTTTACTAAAGAAATTATTTTATTGTACTAAAAGAAAAAGAATGTCATAGAAATCGTATTAATTATTCCACTGAAAGCGACTTAAGACGGTCTTCTACTTCTGCCAGAGCTAGAAAGTTTACTATTGGTGCTTATGGACAGAAAATTGATACCGAATATCTTCATTTTCTAAGGAACTGGATACCTTTAATAGAAAAGAAAAGTTTTGGAGTATTATTAGAAGTTTATGCACGGGTTGAAATACTTAGAACGTACATTTGTTTCCTAGTTTTTCAGAAATAAATTATTAAAAAAATTAATAAAATTATTATTTTTTCTACAAATTTCAATATGTCTAACTTTGCAACCAATTACCCTAGAAAGACCAACTTTTTTTTGTTTTATTCCTTGTGAACCAACGATTCTAATA